>MU767120.1:35582-56814 GCA_026770625.1 Nicotiana glauca
ATATATAAAATACCTTTCAAATAGCATAGGCATGTATATATAAGTATGTCCAAGAGTTTTCCTATTTTTTCTTAATTTTTAAACCAATTTTATTGCCCTATTTTATAAAGAAAAATCTAATAATTATTCTCAAAATTGTAATTTTGGCAATTCACTTATTGGATTTTCATATTTATACTAAAATATGCCTAACATAATTTTTGCATATTTTTACAAATTTATTTAGTATTTTTAAAGCTAAATCGCATATAATTATAATATAGCCTATTTTAAGATTTAATTGTATTTTTATAGTTATAAAATTGACTCCAGTATTTTTAATTAAATATTTATATATTATTAATTATTTTATCACATTTAATTTGTTTATACAAAGTATTTTACTATTTTTTTCATAAAATAAATGAGGGAAAAGGGCTATTTAAATTCTAGCCTATTTTTATTTTGATTTTAGCCAGATTTGGCACTCTTAATTGGACTCAGTTTCAAACCTCATTACTTGGCACAAATCCTAAATTCACCCGACCCACAACCCATTCAAATAACCCGCCCGGCTCCCCGTTTAATCCAGGTCGTTGATCAAAATGATCAACAGCCACATTTCATTCTCTCCTTTTTAATTTGCTAACCCTCCCAACCCTAATCACTTTCCACCCAAATGCCGCCTCTGAACCCTTTCTACCCCCTCAAACTCTCTCAAAGGTTCTCTAACCCTCGCCGCCTCCTACCAGCTGCACCCTGAAAACCATCGGAATATATGGCTTCTAAGGCTATGAGAGTCCTATACTCACCTCCTATTGCTCTTACACACCTGATCTCTGAAGATTCAAGGCCTGGCCTTGAAGGCTTGTACCCATACCTCTGTCGATTCGAGATTCCACGGTCATCTCCGGCCTTGCTCCGGCGTACCATGGTTGCTTGAGCCTGATTTTGACCTCTCCGACTCAGATTGGTGACTTTTTCAAAGCCTTTCTCATTTCTAGGATTCTTCTGAAACCCTAATCCTTCGAGGTTTCTCCAATTCCTTTAGATCCGTTGTGTATATATGCTTTCTTTTAGTTTTCAAATGGTTTTCCTGACTCTTCTTTCAAAAACTACTTTTAAAATCTTTCTTTCTCGATTTAGGGTTTTCTGGAAAAATGTTTAAGTGTTTCTCTAACTTTCTTTCCCTTTTATTTTGTGTGTATTTTCCTCTATTGTGCTCTTATGTTTTTCTTCTACCACGTTCTTGTATGTTCTTCTACTATTTTTTATACCCCGTTCTTGTATGTTCTTCTACTGTCTTTTCTATACTATGTTCTCGTATGCTTTTCTACTACGTTCTGGTATTTTCTTCTACCATGTTCAGGTATGTTTCACCTACTATATTTTTCTACTGTGTTCTTAAGTGTTCTGCTATTTTTCTTCTACTGAACCTTGTTTTAGTTTCTTCTAAAAGATCTTCTTAAGCATGTTTCTTGTACTATTCTTATCAGTCTTTTCTCATTATGCTTCGAATTAGTTTCTTCCACTCTGTTTGCTTTGAACCCTTATACTGTGTTTGCATATTACTTTTCTATCATGTTTCTCATGAGTTCTGTTGCTGAAAGAAGCATGTTAGAAGTTTCAATTCTTTTCTAAAACCTCTAAACATGTTTTGATTCAATTGTTTGCCCTCTCATCTTTGCTTTGTGATTTGCCTGAACTAGGATTTTATTTCAAAACCCCTAACCCTTCCAGACCAATTTCGAGTTTCGTATGATTCTGACCTTTTTCTAAACTTTTGCTAAACTCTTTTTTACTGGACTTTTCCATTGACTTTGCAATGGCACAACATCTTCTCTTAACTCAATATGTTTGTGTGCACTTTATGTGTGATGAAACTTCCTCTAAAAAAGGGTTTTCAAACTTGTGATTAATTCAGAATCCCTTCTAAATAGGTCTAATTGATTCCCTTTCCATCATTTGCTAATTTCCCTTAAATTAAAAACCTCTCCCATCTTTTTGACTCGGTTCATTCATACAAATCTCAGACCTTGTGATGTACTAGCTATTAATTGATTTCCTTACTTTATTTGTACAAACCGTATACTTCAAAACCCTGTCCTTAAATAACCTTTTATGTATTGACCCTTAATTACATGCTTTGTACAAAGTGCTTATTTAATTTCTTTCCTTAAATTGTTTTTACCCGTTTGAATCTGAATCCCTTAAGTTATGGGAAGTCTTGTATAATTGATTGACAATCAGTTCCTTAACTATTTTCTTACCTTATTTCCTCATGATTTTCATACTATAAAGGTTACGACTCTTTTTCATAGACAGATACGATTTGACAATCCTACACTACATGATTTCACAATCCTTCTGAACTCTTACTTACACATATAGTATTCTCTCTTCGTGTCTGCTTTGTGGCTTTTACAAGACTACTGTATTTTCTCTATCTATGTTCTTGAAACTGGTATGTCCTAATTTAAGCTTCAGCATCATCACAATGTGTTTATTTAAAGCTTTTATCCACGTCTACTTTACTGTTTCTGTAGAGTTTAATATTTAAATTAAGTATGCTCATATCTTTCTGCCTGTTTCTATTATGGATCCTTGATCCCCTACCCTATTACCATTATGTGTTTGTGAGTTGTAACTTAAGGCATGGCAATTTTAGTTGTTTCCCATGAATTAAGTTAGAACCAATAGGGTCTTAACCTCTATATAAACAGGCTGGAGGGTGTGCAGCATATCCTATTGTTGGGTGTGCCCATCAGCCTGCTTTTCTTTTGCTCTTGCAAATACCCACATTCCTTATCCCCTATGTATGTTAGTGTGAACTATCTCCCTTTTCCTTTTCCCTTTCAGAATCCTGTACTTGCACTCTCGCTTAGTTCCTAAGTTCTGCCTCCCTCTTGTGAGTCTTGCCTTGGGACCTTGAGTTCCCTCTGAACTTGGACATCTGAGGGCTGGCCCTTCCACACTTCACCATGGCTTAATATGGTGATACATTTGGGTGTAAGCACTGCCCGGAGTTCTTATGAAACTCTTAGGGAACTCTGACACACCCAAATAGGAGAAAGGCTTTGAAATCTGATCTCTTGGAGTTGGTTTACTTCATACTTCAGACAGAAAGTCTGAATCAGACTCTCCTTGGTTGTACTTTCAGTTTCTGATGTATTTTTTTACTTTACTTTCTTTTTTGGGTTGCAATAACTTTGTAATAAAACTTTTTAGGGTTAGCTAGTGAAAAGTGAGGGGTAACCATGCATGCAAAAGGGGTAGATAACCTACCTATAGGAATCTCTGATTTCTGTGTTCTCATATATAGATAACATGTCTATAGGATTTCTGCATTCCCACATGTAGATAAAATGCCTATAGGAATTTCTGATTTCTGCATTCTCACTTATAGATGTCATGTCTATAGGAATCATGCATGCTTACATATAGATTCCACGTCTATAGGAATCCTGCATGCTCATGTATAAATACCATGATTATAGGAATTTCTGCATTTCTTTCATATTGATACCATGTCTATAAGAATACTGCATGCTCACATATAGATGTCATGTCTATAGGAATCTTGCATGCTCATATATAGATGCGATGTCTATAGGAATCCTGCATTCTTTCATATAAATACCATGTCTATGATTATTCGAAACCTGAACTCTGCATATGCATATAGAAAATATGCCTATAGGACTTTTTGAATCTTGCATATCCAATTTTCATTAGGCAAACACGTTCTTAAATAACCAACTGCGATTAAATATCGTGTTCATATAAAATCCTTCATCTAGATGTTATAACTATAGGGTTTATGCATTTTTACTATGTCTATAAATGTGTTCTAAAGTCGACAAGCGCATAGAAATCATGTCTATAGGAGTTAATCAAATCTGAATCGCCTCACTCGTTTATAAGTCTACAACCTGTAGTAATAATGCATTGCCAGTTGCAGAACTTGTGATCTTTTGCTAGAACTCGCCTTTCTTTAATAACTGACAATTTTTCTTAAATCAGTATGTAATCAGCTCATATCCTTGTTTCTGAAATTTGTAGATATCATGCATATAGGGTTTTCGTTCAACACTTAGGCAAATTGTAGGATGAATTTTATAAACTGAATCAGATTTTATTAGCTACAACCAGTAGGCAAGCCTGAATCGGGCTTCTTATCTGAACTTTGTAAATAAATTAGTCTGCCTCAACCTTTTAAGTTTAATCAGACCTTAAACAGTACGTGCAAATCATGCTACATTATGTGTTTTCTTTGGTTTAAATGAGGTCTATTTGAGCCCTTTCATTTGTTTACATGCTTCCCCATACTTGCTATATGTGTTTTGCTTGTCGCCCTAGTATTTTACCTTTTAAAACCACAAATAAGCCCAATATCTCCTCCCTTTTAGGATTAGTAGTCCCAAGTACCTCCGGGGCTGATAGGATTGGGGCGGTTAATAGAATGCAATAAGTAAGTGAGACCATTCCACGCTTTAATTTAAAATGATGGGAAAGGGTAGATATGGATATGTTGACCATGCGATAACATCACGTGTATCCCCTCATTGAGGAGTAATTATCGGATGTTGTGTGGGGTGATCCATATCATTAATAAACCTAAGACCCCCCCTTCCCTCTCTTTAACGCTTTTCAACTTTGTTTATTTCTAACCTTCATGTGAAAATCCCCTCTTATTTGGAATTCTACTTGCCTATGTGTTATTTGTACCTTAAATCACAACAATAGCTTGGCTGGGAACCACACTAATGGATCCTAAGGGGTTCCTAACACCTTCCCCTTGGGATAATTTCAAGCCCTTATCCAATCTCTGGTTTTTTAAATCAAACCCTTCTTAGTGTCCTAGTGCACTTTAATAATTAGGTGGTGACTCTTTAATTCCAAAACTCAATTCCCAAAAGGGAACAAGTTGTCTTCCCAAATGTCATAAAAGCCCAATTTCGCAAAAAAAGGGGGCGCAACACCCCCTTCACGGCGCAATCAATGTCTTGGGAGAATGGATCGGCAGGCACAATCAATGCCTGTTAGGAAACGGATCGACGACGATATTATCGCCTTGAAAAAGTAGACTGACACTACATCAAATGTTCCTTGGAAAGATGTACCGATGGGACGTCTCAATTATCGGATAAGCTAACATCATAAGCATGACCTCATCACAAGAGGCTCGAGGGATCATTGTCAAATCGTTTCTTATAATTTTATTCTAAGAAATGCGGGGACAATCTGTATACGGTAAAAACTAGAGGGCTCGATTTTGTGATCACTAGAGTGCCTCAGGAAGACCACCCCCGGAAGGCTCGAAGCTCGAAGCTCGCCCCCAAGGTTCGTAATGATCGACCTCGAGGAAGTGCAAACCCACGGCCGCGACGCACCAACAGGAAGTTCCCAAGGCATATGATCAAAATTGACAAAGCCTGCAAGGGAAACACTAGTATGTACCAGACTAGTAAGTAGTTGTTCTAGCTATGTATCTTTGTAATAATTACTCATGTATCATAATGGGATTTCTCTCCTTATATAAAGGGGATACCTATCATTTTGTAGGGAGGACCTAACACAATATACTTCATTCAATACAAGAACATTCTTTCTACTCTCTAACTCAAACATACTTTCTATTTGGCTCTATTGCTTACATTTATTGGTTTTTCTACATTTATGGTATCTCATCAATTATTCTTCATTTATTGCTCGTTATTGATCATAAAGAGCCGCAATCACAGCCTCAATAGTTTTTAATCCTTCATCAATCACCCCCAGTTGGGCATCTGACTTGGTATCGAGGCCCCGCATGCGCTAACTCGAGGCCCCAATTCTCAATCGTTCTGTTTTGTTCCCAAAGCCATACTCAATATCTTATCTTATTTTCTAACCTCGTCACTTAGCATCTACTGCTTAACAACTAGCATAAAAAATAGATCACATATTTTTAGAACCACTAAATCAAATCTAATCGTTATTACCATTTTCACGATAAATATCCCTGACCTAACCTGGTCAGTACTCGACCGAGGTTAGGCTTGGAACTTACCAGGTACTATTGTGGTGTACTCATGCCCTTTCCTACACATGTTTTTCATGTGAATATCTAGGTATGAGCTATCAGCCTCGAATTTATTACACACTTGCTAATTCAGGAGACTTCAATATACCTCTACTCGCGTTCGCAAATCCTTGGAGTCCCCTTCTATTCTCCCGCGTAGAGATTTTCTTTGTTTTTATTTGGTGGAATGGAGAGGTTCAAGGCAAAGTGGAAGCTAAGAAATCTGCTTATCTAAAGCTAATGAAGAGTACAAATGACAAGGAAAAAAGGACTTATCGGTAGTGTTACATAAAGGCAAGGAAAGAGGCGAAGTTAGTAGTTACAATGGCTAAGAACACGGAGTTTGCTCATTTGTACGAGGAGCTCGAGGGCAAAGGCGGGGACAAGAAGTTGCACTGATTAGTGAAGGTGAGGGAGAGGAAAGCCTGTGACTTAGACCAAGTCAAGTGCATCAAGGATGAGGATGTCAAAGTGTTGATGGACGAGGCACTTATTAGGAGAAGATAGCGGACATACTTCCATAAATTGTTGAACGGGGAGGGGGATAAACACATTGTGCTGGGTGAGTTAGAGCACTCCTAAAGTCAGCGAGATTTTGGGTATTGTAGGCGGATTATGGTAGAGGAGGTGGAAGGGGCAATGCATAAGATGTGCAGGGGCAGAGCGATGGGGCTAGACAAAATCCCGGTAAAATTCTGGAAGAGCGCGGGGCGGGCAGATTTGGAGTGGATCACTGAGCTGTTTAATGTTATTTTTTAAGACAAAGAAAATGCCTGAAGAATGGAGGTAGGGTATGACGGTTCTAGTTTACAAGAATAAGGGTGATAACCAGAATTGCAACAATTATAGAGGTATTAAGTTGTTGAGTTACACTATGAAGGTTTGCGAGAGGGTGGTGGAGGCGAAGGTGAGGAGGTGCGTGTCTATTTTTGAGAATTTATTTGGATTCATACCGGGGCAATCGACTATGGAAACAATTCATCTGGTAAGGAGATTAGTGGAGTAGTACAGGGAAAGGAAGAAGGGTTTGCATATGGTGTTAATTGACCTTGAGAAAGCATACAATAAAGTCTTGAGGGAGATCCTATGGAGGTGTTTGGAGTTTAGCGGCATTTCATTAGCGTACATTAGGGTGATTAAGGATATGTATCATGATGCTAAGACTCGATTGAGAATTGTGGGTGATGACTCGGAGCATTTCCCTGTAGTGATGGGGTTGCACCAGGGATCGACTCTTAGCCCATTTTTATTCGCCTAGGCGATGAATGTACTATCGCGACACATCCAAGGGGAGGTGCCTTGGTGCATGTTATTTGCCAATAATATAGTGTTGATTAACGAGACGAGTAGCAGAGTTAATGTGAGGTTGGAGGTTTGGAGACAAACCTTAGAGTCTAAAGGTCTCAAACTGAGTAAAACCAAGATAGAATACTTGGAGTGCAAATTCAGTGACGGGGCCCATGATGCAGACATAGAGGTTAAGCTTGATGCTCAAGTAATCCCTAATCTCAGGTCTATTATCCAGGGTAACAGGGAGAATGACGAAGATGTCGCGCATCCCAATGGAGCGGGATGGATGAAGTAGAGGCTCGCGTCCTGTGTTTTGTGTGATAGGAATGTGGCCCCAAGACTTAAGGGTAAGTTTTATCGAGTGGTGGTTCGACCGTCTATGTTGAATGGGGCTGGCATTAGCCAGTCAAGAACTCCCACATGTAGAAGATGAAAGTAGTAGAGATGAGGATGTTGAGATGGATGTGTGGGTATACCAGGAGAGATAGGATTACGAATGAAACTATCTGAGATAGAGTAGGAGTAGCCTCCATGGAGGACAAGATATGGAAGTCGAGGCTTAGATGGTTCGGACATATTAAGAGAAGAAGCATTGATGCTCCTGTGAGGTATGAGAGGTTGGCCATGGAGAGTTTGAGAAGAGGTCGAGGTAGGCTTAAGAAGTACTGGGAAAAGGTGATTAGACAGGGCATGGCGCTGCTTCAGCACACTGAGGGCAGGACCCTTGATAGGAGGGTGTGGAGGTCGAGGATTAAGGTAGAAGGTTAGTAGGTAGTTTATAGTTGTTCACCGAGTCTTATTAGCATGCATGTCCCTTCATATTCTTATATTTTTATTATGCTATGTAGTTTTGTTCACCTCGGATATTGTATTCCCTATTGCTATTATTGGGTACTACTTATCCCTTATCTCTCCCTTTTTCTTTTCTTTTCCTTCTTTCTTCCTTCCTTGCTTTCCTCTTCTTCTTCTTGCCTTTCTTGAGCTGAGGGTCTATTGGAAACTGCCTCTCTACCAGCATTAGGTAGGGCTATAGACTACCCTCCCCCGACCCCATCTCTTGAGACCAAACTGTGTCTTTTGTTGTTGTTGTTGTTGTTGTTGTTTTTATTTCTTCAGACCCTTTTGTATAGAGCTATATCGACTTATAGAATGCTTGTGATTAGCGACATTTAGGGTTTTGGGAGTAGTGTATTGTATATGAGCCGAATGGCACTACCCTTGATTGTTAAATCATACTTTTTGGCTTTATTGTTATGTTTCTTTTCGTTTATTTTTCTTTTTCCGCAATAATAGGCATACCTAGTTGTAAAGACTAGGTACCGTCACAACATCTTTCGGAGGGATAAAATGGGTCGTGACAAAGAGGATCTGAGAAATCTCGGAAGATGACATCACTTTCGTAGAGGAAGGTGCTGATGGACTTCTCCTACCACATAATGGCGCTGGAAATTTCACTTAATGTGTTAGATTTCAAAATTAAGTGTGTTGTGGTTGATCCAGGAATTTCGGCCAACATCATACAATGAAGAGTTTTGGAACAAGAAAAGTCAACCGGTAACATCATTTTGGCGATAAAGCTTCTAGATGGGTTCAACTTAACAAGTGTGACCACCCGAGGAGAAATTTTGCTACCCACCCATGCTGAAAGAGTAATAGAGACCACCTTGTTCGAGGTGGTATATGGAGATATAGGCTATAATGTGATCTCAAAAGGCCTTAGATACATTAAATGAAGGTTGTAACTGTTAAAGTATCCAACTAGAAGGGACCAAGCAGATCAAAGGAGACCAATCGGCTGCAAGGGAGATGAATGCATTAACTGTTTCCAATGGCAAGGGCAAAGATCCCAACAAATAGTAATTACAGGAATTAGTTCCTTCTCCCATCCCAATTGAAGATGATAAAAACGAGGTGTCATTGAAACTATATCATGTACCGAGGTCTTTTCAGGTACTGGAGGAGATGAAACAACCAAGTCAACCGCAGAAGAACTCGAGCAAGTTGCTTTGTTCGAAGAGTTTCTAGAGAGAAAATTCTACTTAGGAACGTGGTTGAGTCCCAAGCTCAGGTTAAAAGTTATAGATTTTCTTAAATCTAATATTGATTGCTTTGCATGGTCGCACTCGGATATGAAAGGAATTCCATTGTAGATAGCGATCCACAAAATAAGTCTGGATTCAAACATTCCTCCGGTAAGGAAGAAGAAACGACCGATAACAGAGGTGAGAAACTTGTTTCTCAAGGAAGAGGTAACCCGATTAAGTAACAACGGCTTGATTCGAAAGGTGAAGTATCCAGAGTGGTTAGCTAATGTAGTAGTAGTGCCTAAAAAGTATAACAAATTCAGGATGTGTGTAGACTATAAGGATTTAAAAAAGGCGTGCTCCAAAGAGGGAATTCTTGTGTACAACTTGAATCTCAACCCGAAGAAGTGTGCTTTGGATTTTGGTTCGGTAAATTCTTGGGTTTCTAGTCTTACAAAAAGGGATCAAATTAAACCCTGACAAAATCAAAGTCATCGAGGATATACTGGACCAGCTAACAAGTGTGAAAGAAGTACAGAGTTTGACTGGTAGATTGGCGGATCAAAGCAAGTTCATCTCAATGTCCTTGGAGAAGCGTCACCACTTCTTTTCACTTTTGAAAAAGAAAAGCGAATTCATATGGACTATAGAATGTCAACAAGCTCTGAAGGACCTAAAAAGGTACCTATCTAGCCCTCAATTGCCGTCAAAATTAGGAAAAGGTGAGCAGTTGTTGATGTATCCAACGGTCTCGGAAGTGGTGATAAGTGTCCTCTTAGTTCGGGAAGAAGAAAGTACACATTTTCTCATTTATTATGTTAGTAAAATACTATCAGGAGCGAATACATGCTATCTGTACCTGGAAAAGCTAGACTTAGATCTATTAGTTGCCTCTTGAATGCTTAGGTCTTATTTCAAATATCATCCAATATCTATTGTGACAACCTTTCCCTTAAAGAATGTCCTTAATAATCCTGAGTTGACATTGAATACAAGCCTAAGACTGCAATTAATTCAAAAAAATTTGCCGACTTTTTGACCGATTTCAGTCCAGGATTAATGTTGTCAGTTGCTAAAGAAGTAGCGTTGGTATGGGGAATGATATCAGAAGTCTGGACCTTATTTACAGATGGATACTCCAACACAAAAAGGTCTGTTCTCGGGGTAGATATAATCACTCCTTTGGAGGAAATCCTAAGACATTCCATTAGAACTGTGCCATTAACCAACAATGATCCCGAGTACGAGGCTTTGGTTTCAGGACTTGGACTAGCTCGGGGACTAGGTTCCGAGGTCATAGAGATAAAATGCAACTTCTAGATGGTGGTAAACCAAGTGTATGGAATTTTTGACACAAAGGAGGAGTGCATGCAACAGTACTTGAACAAGGTTCAAGCATTACTTACACGATTTAGAGAGTAGTCAATCATACACATTCCGAGGGAGGAAAATGTGGAGGCAGATACATTGGCTAATTTGGGTTCATCCATAGAGAATAGGGGAACTGATTCATGTGCGGTCATTCTATTGTTGCATTCGGTGCTGGATGTGGATGACTACTATGAAGTTAATTCAACAACATATCGGCATATTACTAGTTCGGTGTGGTATACATATCTTTCAATGTAAATCAAGTAAGAGAATTCATTCCCACTATCTGAGGAAAACATGAAGAATTGCCATTTTATGAGTTTGTAAGGCCCGTTGCATTGCAACCTAATATGGGCTGAAGGAACGAGTTCATCGAATATCTGAGACACGGTAAATTTCTCAAAAACCTAAAAGCATCCTGGGCAATACGGACCAAGGCGGCTTGTTACTGTCTTGTTGATGGAGAGTTATACCGGAGGTCGTTCCAAAGACTAGTGGCTCGGTGTCTAGGGGCCTCGGAGGCTGACTATGTGATGAGGGAAGTCTATGAAGGAGTCTACGAAAACCACTCTGATGCAGACTTGTTGCTTCTAAAGTTAGTCAGGACTGGCTACTAGTGGCCCCGGATGGAACAAGACCCAAAGGCATTTGTACAAAAGTGTGATAAATGCGAAAGACATGCATATTTAGTGCACCAGTTGGCGGAACTTTTGCATTTGGTGGTGTCATCGTGGCCATTTATGAAATGGGGAATGGACATAGTTAGTCCCTTACCATAAGGGCCCAGGAAGGTAAGATTTCTTTTGGTTTTAACTGATTATTTTACTAAATGGATTGAAGCAGGTTCTTGTCAAAAGATTGGAGAACACGAAGTACTTGATTTCGTATGGGACCACATAGTCTACCAATATAATACAAAGGAGATTGCTGTGACGACAGGCCATTTTTCATAGGTTCTAAAGTCACAAAGTTTTTGGAAGGGTTAAAGATCAAACGAATTATGTCCTCACCGTACCACCCATTTCCCTCTATAGGTGGGGTCAATCAATAAGGTAATTATTTAAAACCTTAAAATGAAGTTAGAAGATGCGGGAACCGACCTTAAGGTTTTCCCGAGAAAATGAAGAAGCAAATAATGATGCATTGTTGGTCAAGATAGATTTGCTTGAAGATCACTTGGGATCTGGAATATATGAGGATGATGGCACAAAAGCAAAAAAAAGGAAATGTATTACAATCATAGGGCAAATCTCTGATATTTCAAAGTTGGGGATTTGGCTATGAGGAAAGTTGCTCAAAGCACCCGAGATGTTAATACGGGAAAATAGGATCGACATGGGAAGGGCCTTATCGGGTTTTATCTATAATCGGTAAAGGCTCATACGAATTGGAAAATCAAGATGGAGTTAAATTGCCAAGAAATTGGAACATGACTCGCCTAAAAAGGTATTACTGCTGAAGATCCTTGTTGGTATTAAAAGTATGTGCTGCACTCTTTTTTCCTTCGACCAATTTTTTGTCTTGATTGCATTTTTCTTGCAAGGTTTTTAATGAGGCAAGTTGGTGAACCGACAACTGAAAGCTCTGTTGCCTTAACTTTTGCACAACTTGAATGGAAACTAACCTATGGATGATTAAATAATCTTTGGCTCGGTAGCTTAACTCATCTCCCAAGACTCTCATTGTCCCCATTGGTCACTGGAAATACATTATTTACCCATCCACGAGTTGTTTCCATTGATGAGACAACAATGCAAAGCTTACTAAAAGGGAAGAGTCATCGACGAATGCAAGACTTCTAGTGTTCGAATTCTTATGATTGGCATCCAAACACTGGGAGGGGGGATAATACATGACATGGCACTAAATGTATCACAAAGGCTGGGGACTATTAGAACCATGATTAATGTCTTATTAGGACTGGAGACTGCATTATTATCCTCGTAGAAATAAGTTGTACAAGTTAGCCACATGTATTGGCAACTTTACTTACTTAAGAAAATGAATGTTTATGTAAATTTACTTTTAAAAATAGAGGGAATAAATCAAAGTCCTTTTATTTTTATCTTATCTCTCGTCCTAATGATAAGTTAACTTATTTTATTGTTTGAAAGTTAATAACAACATCGAATGCTTGTGCCTGAATGAATGGGATACGTCCTTCAAGAGCACCATAAACATAAGGGCCCTCTCTTATGAAACCCTCATAGTAAAGGGTGTATTCTGAAAGTGTTTCTGCCTGGAATCAAAAGCTATCGGATGCAAAAATATTTCTGAAGCTTTGTCAATTAAATGAAAAAAGAATATGTTTTACACAATACTTAAGAAAAAGGTTTCTTTTATTAATTTAAGTTCCAAACTTAGAAAAATATTTTGGCATAATCACAAAAGATAAAGAATATATATATCAGTTCTTGCTGTCATCACCCGAGGGAGATAATAGTCTTCATGTTCTATAGCGGGGTAAGGCTGTTCTGCTGCTGGCTCAAGGCCTTCATCTTCTTCAGTTTGCCCTTCAGTTCCTGAATACTCAGAGTTAGTATTCGAAGAATTAGATGTAGGGGGACGAACAGGAAGGTTCTCACGAGCGGTTTTCTCCAGTTCCTTGGCCTTGGCAACATAGTCATCAATGTTGGCAATGCCTTCTTTGGCTTCCTCTAGAGTCTAGCTCTTCGTATGATACTGGCATATGTTTTATCAATCTTGATTTGGAGATTTTCATTTTCAACTTTCATTGTGCTGATATTGGAATCGAGCTCAACGTTGGTGGTTGAGTGAAGTCGATTATGATCCATGACTCTTTTGAGTCTTTCTTCCATTTCCCCATCCTCTCCTCGGTAGAGTTCGCCTCCTATGTTTTGGAGCATAAGTTACCTTCCAGATTATTAACTTGCTCCATTAAATCAGACTCCAGCTCAACAGCAGTAGTCATAGTGTCATGCAGTTCAACACACTTATTCTTTACTTCCTTAAGGTTTTCATATAGCTGGGCAACTTCCTGGTTGTAGGCTATTCATCTTGCTCGGACTACTGCAGCCGGGCCTCAATATCACTCAAGTAGTTTTTGCTTCTAGCATCAGGAGGTGCTCGATAAGTTAATTCTGTTCAGCCAAGAGCCAATCTCATTCTGAAATAAGCTATTGCTTGTCCAAAATCAGCTTTTGCAGGCCCTCGAAAACAAAAAAGTTGGCCTGCAAACAGGTTAGTAAAAAGGTTACTAATGCGAATTATCAATTAAAATGAGATCGAAGGAAGTGAGATTGCTACGTGTGTCAAATAGTTCATGCTATTGTTTATAATGCACTCCACAGAAAGAGAGTCCATTTTTCTCCAATCCTTTGCTGAGGCCAACATCTTCAGTTAATTGGATAGCTCTACCAGCTTGGAATATATGGCACTCCTTCAAAATTGAAAGAATGGCACTTCATTTTCCCCAAGGTCCTAAGAGGTTCCAAATAAGTATTTACCAAGTTACCAAGGTCGGAAGACCAAGGGGAATAGGCATTCCCTACTTGTTCGGGTGCTGCCAGTGGAGGAGAAGCAACGGGTGCCGGTGAGAAAGAGCAGCTAGTGCGGATGGAGAATAAATGGTTGGTGTAAAAGGAGTGGCAGTTGTTGCTGGGTTAGAAGTTGGTAGCAGAGGAAGGTCAGGGGCAAAATCCTTTGACCGGATACGTCGACAAGGATTGGAAAGCAGGAATCAACATTCTCAACCAAACCCATTTCCCCAGAGTGCCTGAACTTCTTCTGGCGGTGGTTTTTGAAGCTCTCTTGGCTGATCACCCAGTTGAGCTGATGAAGACCTTTTTCTTCTTTGAAGAGGGGCATCTTCATCATTAGCCCTTCTTCACCATCAAGGACCACTGTGTCCTGTCTGACTGATGTTCCTCTTACTCTCTTCTTTTAAGTCATAATCGAGAAGGTACTCTTACTCTTTGGTTTCTTATTTTTGGACTGGGGATTTCGGGAAAAGGCACTCTTACCGGAGGCACAAATAGATCCATAAGCCCTACTCCGATTAAGGGCACTCTGCAATACCCATTCGGCCTACTCCGGGTCATTAAGAGCCTCGACGTCGGGGCACACGACGAAACCCTTTGGAAGTGCTGTGTGGAGTGAAAGTGCAGTTAACAGACTATTCCTAAGTTGTTAAGATTGAAAGAAAGAAAATTTCTTGCTTACCGTGATTCTTGGCTTTGTACCCATATTTGGGAGCCATCTCTTTCTACCATCGAGATTCTGGTGTAGTGATATCTAAAAATTTTTGTACCCATCGATCCAGGACTTAAACCTGTGGTGGCTCCCACTGAGTAGCTGGAATGAAGGAAATAAAAGGTCAGCAAAGAAGAAGTTTTTTTACATGGAAGGGAAACAGGTACTCGAAGACTTACGAAAAATATTTCATGACCTAGGGAAAGCTGGCTCTACGCTCGGGATGATGTCCCTTGTAGTAATGACAATGAACCGTTTCGTCCATCCACGGCTATTGTCATCATCAACGCTGGTATGGATGACATGATTTTCGTGCTTGCTAAGCTTTAGCACAATCCCACAAAAAATCTTTGGGGAATAGAGGTTCATCATATTCGCGAGAGTTAAGGTTTTCGCGATCTCATAGCATAACTGGCAGAGGCAGGCCACCGTACACCATACGAATGGACCTACTTGTGCCAAGTCTACTTGGTACAGGTGGCAAAATTTTAAGATTATTGGGTCAAATCCTTCACCCGCTCCCAAGGTGAAAGGACCTAAAGAAGGGGTATGTATAGACATATATGAACCTCTTCTTGGAGTAGGTAACTCGCTCTATCGCATCAGGGGTGAGGATTTCGAAGTTACCCCAGTTACATTTCTCCCTTACAACAGGGATGCTAGAAGGACGAATGAAAAAAAGGTTATCTACGAACATGCCAGAACCTGTCACTTTTATGATTTAGAGGTGATTTATGTTCTTGAAGATCAGATGTCGTGCTAAGGTGAAGTGGTATGATGGTGTTTACCGTTGGAGGTTCAGACTCGACGTCAACCTCTTTGGTTTTGTTCTTCTTTGAGGCTCCACCGAAGAGAAGGCCAGAGTTTTCGGGGGTGACCGTGTTTGAAGACATGTTTATGAAGAAAAACTTTTTTTATTGAGAAAGTTGAATATTGCAGAAGAGCTCTAAGGATATTCGAAGAAGGAGTTGTGAAAGTAAAAAGTGAAATGATAAGTGGTGGAGAAATTATAGAAGACAAAATTTATGGTCATGATTACCTCGAAAGCTGGCGTAATATTTGCTAAATCACGGGGCAACACGTGTTCGAGTCATTAATTGCGAGAAGATGTGTGTCTTTTCAAATGTTAGAGACCGTTTACGAACATTCCCGCCAAGAAGGAAATTCTTATCTACTTCACGGTAATACTAGGTTGCATCACCGGAAAGTAGGGGGATTATCTGTATGGGGTAAATTGGTTAATGACAGCTGAGCGAATGACGGAGTGACACATGGAACTAAAGACAGGTGGGATGTGAGTCAGCAAAAAACTGACACCAGATGCAAGCACGCAACCAGTGTTGAACAAATCCCAAAGACAGAGTAGTCGGTAACAAATATTCAAAGCATTGTCATCGGATAACATTCAATGGGTAGCCGTTTCAGAGAATATCTGCATTTATAGCAAATCGTTATGCACCCATCATCAATGACGATTTTATTCTCATTCAAGAGGATCTTGATTTGAGGATCTGGTCTCCATGAATCAAATTATAAATAGGAGGATTAACATCCATTATAGACACGAAATACTCTACACACAAAAGGCTATAATCTACCGTCATATTACGCTCAATTTTAGCGCTTGAATATTGCTTTCACTTTTGTCATCGGAAAGGTTAAGTTCATAGTCAGGCTTGTTATCTTCTTTAATTTCGTTTGACAATCTTAATTTTGTTCTCATTTATCTATTATTTTTGAATATATAAACTACATTATATATTCAACTATAACGTTTTACAGGTAAACAAGTAAAATAACAAAGCTTATCAATTGTTATTATGAATCATCTGCTCCTAATGTTTAGGAGGGTAATTATAAAAAGGAATCACAGTTTGTAAGTTAGAAGGTGAACCCCTGATATCTTTGCATTTCATTCTTTACTTGGAGGTGAACATAAGTGAATTACATTTTTCCAGCATGAAGACCAAGTATTTTGAACATAAATGAAGCATAACTTTCTTACAAATAGACACAAGAAACATGTGATTTCGACAACAGTGAGATTAAGCACTACAGTAGATGGCTGTAAAAGCTTACTATGGTCATCAAGATCTTGGAGATTTCTCCAACAGTGCAGAAAGATAAACTTCATCGTTAGACTTGGAAGAAATAGCCCACATGTGTTTTTTGTACCTGAATTGCAGGAACATGTACATGAAGTCGTCGAGATCCCTCCTGTTACAGAAGAATCGATCAATCCATAACAAGCCTCCTGGTCTTAAAACGCGATCCCAGTCAAAAAGGATGAAATCTAATAGTTGAAGATCAATCCAACCATCCATAAGTCCAGTCGTATGGATCAAATCCATCGTGTTGTCGAAAAATGGGAGTCGTTGGTTCAATGTCACGTACAGTGGAATCAGACCCCTAAGTGTTATCATCTCACTAAAAGGAGCCCCGATATTCAGAGCAGTCGAGATGATTGTTACATTCTGCTCTCTCATTCTTGCAGCAAAAGTCCCTGTGCCAACACCATAATCCAAACCAATTCTGATCTCCCCCGGTTTGATCGCCAAAACATCTTTGATCAAGAAATCCACTTGAATAGAAGAGTTAGTTACCCATTTTAGCTTTTCCTTCTCCATTTCAAAACATCCTATGCACTTAGTATAGCGTCGTCTTGAATTCTTACTTGATAAGCACTCAAAGTTCCTGCAATGGTAAACGTTTCTTCCATCTGGAATTGTCCAAAGGGACTTGGTAATTGTAATGCATCTTCTCCTCGGCAAAGGATCACAACCATTAATTATTAGCTTCTGAGCCAAGTTCCAATCATCTTTACAATATGATCCAATATCATAATCCATATATTCCTCTAACTCTTTCTTCATCAAAACACACGCATGCCCTATCGTGTTATAAATCTTTAGTGTCCCGTACATGTTAACCTTACCATTTCTATTCCCTTTAGGGGTTATATACTTCCTCATCTCTTCAATCACAAAGGAATTAATCAAGGGATTTTCTTCAATTGTCACAGTTCCAATTCCTTCAACTCTTGGCAGCCTAATTTGCCTAAGGGCAATTTGCGCCAAAGATATAGGCCGAATCACTTCTTCCTCCAGAAACCCCTTGTACTCCAATATTGATATTTTGCTAATTTTATTCTTTTCCATCTTTTTTACCGTCAGTTCTAGCTTGTTCTGAAGATTTTCAAACTTTTTAAGCACTTGATCAACTCGAGCTCTCAGTGATTTTAAGTCAAAACCATCATGCACTGCTTTCACGCCATAAAGATGGCGGCATATTTCCTCATCATGCATGAAAACCCCAAAAGAATAGAAGCTAAATAAACTCGAAAGGCTTACAAATATAAGAAGCCCCCCAAGCACAAGTTGGAGCCAACCTAATGTACGTTTTCGAAAATGTAAATAAGGCTTCCCCATCATCAATGACTAACAAAACAACAACAGTATAATTTTCCAGAAAAGAATTCAAAATGAGATGGTGCAGTGCCTATAGAAATAGCATCCAAACAAGCAAATAAAAAAGCTGCTCATTGTTCAATTACACCAAGAAGGGTAGAAGGGTGAACTGAGCAACGATGGTTGAACATACAAATGGAGAGAGTTCTAAGAAAATGGCTGTTAGACTTAGAACCCCAAAAAAGTTGCTCAAGTTTAATCCCTTAAACAGCTACACTAAGTGAACTTATAGAGCTAGAAAATCGTGAACTCCAAGCTTAATAGCTGGGCCATGAGGTTGATAAAGGAAGAGAAATTCTCGTGAAGGAACTGCTTATAGCTCAGTATATACACAACAGCAACAGGGTATTCTTTATTTTCTAGGAATTCACAAAATACTAATATAAAAGCGTTGAGAATTGGGGAGGCGGAACCGTTTCATTTGAGCAACTGCTTCTTGTGTCAAAGGTTGAAAGCTTTTGACCGTCCAAAGTTTCGCATATCCATATAATATATGCTAGCGAATGAGTTGAATTGGAAATCATCTTTATTCTTTTCTGCTGAGACATGATCATGTGTTTTCATGATCAACTTGTACATAGAAAGTAGTAAATCTGTTTTATTTTAATAGAGAGCCTAAATTCATGTATATTCTTAGGATTAGTTTTTGTAGATTTAAATGAGTATATATTTTTAACCACTCCATAAAAATAATAGTTGATAAGTATATTTTTGTGTATATGTGTGCATATATATATATATATATATATATATATATATATATATATATATATATATATATATATATACCGTATATAACTAGTTTCGGCGAGCTGGTAAATTTTGTATTTTTGCCCTTATTAAATACATTTCGTTTGTTACTTTGACAATTTTATGCTAATGGCATTATTAATTTGATTCAGTAAATACATATTAAATGTTTCGTCTAGCATATCGGAAGGATTGGGTTGGTCTCAGCTGCACTTGGCAATATAAACTATGGTTAGATACTAAGAATTGTGGTTAAATTTACACAAATGTCCCAAATAAATCTCAACTTACCAACCTCTAGCCATTAATCATAGACTTACCAAAACTAGCCAATAAAAATTAAAAATCCAATTAATAGGGTTCTTTCTCTCAAAGAATCACATACAAAAATCATCTTCCATATTTTTAAGCGTGATTAGCAATATTGGTTACACGATGGAAAGGAAATTTCATAGACGGGGTAACAAATAAGGTGATGAAATACAAAAATCTATACAATATTCCAAAAATCTAAACAAAAAAGGAACTTTTTCAATGGGTATAGTTGAAATTCATTGAAAATATATAGATAACTCAATATACAAAATTTGAGAAAGATTGGAGGTGATTTGGACTAGTTTTGTATCAAAATTCGTAATTAAATCGAGCTCAAAAAAGCCTTCTGCGACACATGTATCAAACATGTATCACGCATGTATCTCACACACATATATACATGGATATACATGTGATACACAATTGATATAAATTTGATACATATGTGATACACAAATGATACACAGTGTGATACACATATCATTTTTTTTCATGTTCATTTTTTACTTCGAATTTTCAATTCAAACCACCTCAAAAACTTTACCAAATAATCCCAAAACTGAGATTCAAGCTCCTTAAGTTGTTCCCAATCTATTATAAAAATACCCACTCAAAATGAAGCAAAATTTTGATTTTTTTTTTTGCTACAAATAGCTAATTGGCTAATTTGGCTAATATTAGTAATATTTTGTGAATTGGCCAATTTTTGTAATGAGCTACTTATAAATGGACATAGCTGGTAATTTCCCTAAATAAAATGACATATGCCATTTATTTATAACTAATTTTGTGGTAAAAACTTATCCGTACCGTGCTTGTACCCAATTTAGTTAAGTTAACCATAAACAACAAACTAATGTTTATTAGGAGTCCTATTTTTAAATAAAAAAGAATTTAAAGACGGAATATATCTAATAAGGGGTGTGATAAAATTTAGGGTTGCCATCACATTTCTGTCTTTTATTTTCCTCAGTTTTTCTTCTAATATTGTTTCACACTTCATCGCCAATTTAACAAGAAGCTGAACAATACCGAGTATATTATGCCAAAAAGTCAACTAAGAATATATTGTGGGAGACAAGTTTTGCAAGTAAGCATAGATCACTTTTTCCCTAAGAGTAAGCAACACTAATTACAAATATAACTTCAATAAATATAGAGTTTTCTTTATGTTTTCATTGAACACATGAAAGTACCAGGAGAGAAAAGTAGTCTGCCTCCTCTCTTTTTTTTCCTCATCAATAAACCCTAATAAACCATATCGTTGTATAACCCATGGAACAATTTTTTAACAAATGAACGTCGTAGCTAAAGAACTTGAATTTTTCCCAATTAATTTCTTGTGTTTTCGGTAACTTGCCGTTGGTTCAAGTTGACGTTTGTTAGAAATAATAATCGAAAAAACTAAATTGATGAAGGCTTGAGGCGTGAGAACGACTTTCCTTAAAGAAGTTATTGCTTGTATACAGATTTGGGGAAAATACAGACAATCTTCTTCAGGATTCTACAAGCCACAAATTGATACTTGCAGATTTTCTGAATTTTACATCGTAGGTAAATTCATGTTTATTTATAGAAGAAAAGACAGGCCTTTTCCGAAAAGATGCTTTATTTTATTAACAGATGTGTCTGTTAATTTGAATTTTAAAATTCAAATAAAACAGATTTTCTGTTTTATATATATATATATATATATATATATATATATATATATATATATATATATATATATATATATATATATATATATATATATATAT
>MU767120.1:65579-77749 GCA_026770625.1 Nicotiana glauca
TTTTTAAAAAAAATTATTAAACCAAAGAAACAGTAATTTCGCAAAATTATGTTTCGAAGTTTTTCCGATAACTAGCCTTTTGAAACTAATCAAACCAAATATCAACGCCAACCAGGAGGAAAAAAACCTTGCTCCCTCCATTCCATTATATATGTGATAGTGTATGAACGAACAATATATTTAAGCAAAAAAGAACACTAAAAAAAAAACTTAGGTTCTTAAACAAAAAGTAGACATATATTTTACCTTAACTTATTTCCTTAAGCATAAAATAAAACATGTAGAATTAAATTATGCAGTACTAACTATAAAATATATTAACTTTTTTTCGGAACGAACTAATAATAATATAAAAAGGAACAATATACATAAAATGTGACCGAAAAAGTAATTTTTTTATTTTGTTCATGTCGATTTCTATAAGGGGTCATTGGTATGATAGATAAGCAAAAATAATCCCGGAGTAAAAATTTGGTATTATCGTATCCCTTGTTTGGTTATTAATCTTGGGATAAGTGATTACAGAATTAAAAATAGTATCGGGATAACTTATATCTGTAAGAGGGTAGAATAGTAATCTCATGATAAAGAAGTAAATTTGATAATTTTAGGATTAATACCATATTGTATGCGGCGAAATCAGAGGGTCCAATTTCTTGCAATTAGTTCGTTTCAGAAGAACATCTCGAGGCCTCGAGGACGCGAAGTTGTGACCGAGTTCCCTCCTTCGAAGCTCGTCGAGGCCTGGCTTAAAGGGAATATCAATCGAGGCTAGAGTAAGAATGGGGAGTTCCCAACGCACGCGGCTAAGTCTGGCAAAGACGGCCGCCTAGAACCTCTATCAAGGTGTCACGTCTAGCCGTCCCATCTTCATGTCTTTATAATTAATGCTTCTTGTACTATGTTAGGATTCCTCTTCTATATAAAGGGGATCCTTACCATTTTGTAAGTGACCAGTTTTTGTTTCTCCAACTATTCTATACGAGATAAATAATAACTCTCTCTCTCTCTCTCTCTCTCTCTCTCTCTCTTTTCTCTCTAACATATCCTCTCGATACTATTTCTCCTATTTACTCATTTCATACTTGTTCTTCATTTATTGCTTATCATTGGTCATCAAGAGCCTCCCTTAATTATATCCTAGTTGTTAGCCCTTCCCCGGTTATACCCGATAGCTCGAGCCCGAGCCCGAGCCCGAGCTCAAGAATCGACCTCGAGGCCCCATATCGGTCAGTCCGAGGCCCGAATAGCTAACTCCTCGGTTTGGTTATAACTCTATTTTAGTTCGCATTTCGTCCTTAAACTTCACATACCTAGCATCAACTGCTTAAACAACTAGCATAAAAATATATCATGTGTTTTTAGAGTCACATCAACAAATTTAATTGTTATTACCATTTTCACGGTAAACAGTTTGATGCCCACCGTGGGGCTTAAAATAATAGTGATTATTTTCTTGTTGGTTTCATTACACAACGCAAGTTATCATTCATACTCTTTCTTGTCCAAGTTCTTCGATTTCAGTTCAAAATGTCTAGCTCAGTGAACAGAGTTGAGAACAACAACCTTGAAAACCAGGGAGAAAATGGTGTGGCTGTTCCGATTGCTGGTGCGCCACCACGGAACCCCGAGAACACACCTGGATCAATCCCAGTGGACACGGGTTCGTGCGGCGCACAGCAGGTCGACGAAACCTCACACACCAACAGAAGCATACAACAAGGCGACAAACAGGAAGCCCAAAAAATTCCAGTGCAGGAAGTTAGCCTTCATGTTATTCCTAGCGCAGTAGGATCGAGAGCTATTCCCCGGCCGAACAGGTACCAGAGAGATCGAGCAATAACGGATCGGTAGCCGATCCTACCATCGTAAAAATTCTTGAGGACCTCACCAAAAGGATCGATTCAGGCGAGAAAATGATAGCAGCCAACGACAAGAAGGTCGAAACCTACAACTTCAGGGTCGACCAAATCCCGCGCGCACCCCCGGTCCTGAAAGGTGTAGATTCGAAGAAGTTTTTGCAGTGGCCATTCCCAAAGGAAACTGCTCCGAAACACATTCCAAAGAAGTTCAGAATGTCAGAACTCCCAAAATACAACGGGACCTCAAATCCCAACGAACACGTGACTGCCTATATGCGTGCAATAAATGGCAACGACATAAAAGACGACGAGATCGAGTCCGTTTTACTGATGAAGTTCGAAGTAACACTCTCGAAGGGGCCATTATGTTGTATCACAACCTAGGTCACAACTCCGTAGACTCATTTTCCATGCTAGCAGACTCATTCATAAAGGCACACGCCGGTGCCATCAAAGTAGCAACAAGGAAGTCTGACGTATTCAAGATCAAGCGGAGGGAGAATGAAATGCTGCGAGAATTCATATATTGCTTCCAAACGGAACGAATGGAACTACCCCCGATCTACGATGACTGGGAGGTGCAGGCCTTCGCTCGAGGCCTGAATGAACGAAGCTCAGTGGCCTCAAGGTAGTTGAAAGAGAATTTGAACGAGTATCATGCCGTAACCCGTCGGACGTCCACAACCAATATCAGTCAAAGATCAGGGTCGAGGATGACCAGTTGGGAGCCTTTTCGGGCTCAGTATATCCAATCAGGCTCCTGGCGAAGGTGTCGAAACCAGACAGAGAGAGGTTTAAACTGTACCCCAAAGATCAGAGGAATGCCCCGAGACACAACCCATCTTGCAATGATCGATTGGTGAACTGAGGACAGAACCCTCGGGGACTCATCAACAGAGCCAGATTCGATAGGAACACGGGGCCAATAAGGGCACCGCACTTATCAGAATATAACTTCAACGTCGATGTGTCGGACATCGTGTTCGCCATCAGCAAAATTAGAGACACCAGATGGCCCAGGCCTATTCAGTCGGATCCTTCCCAGAGGAATCACAACTTAGTATGTGAATTTCATAATACGCACGGCCATAGGATCGAAGATTGCCACCAACTCCGAGAGGAAGTAGCCAGGCTACTCAATAAAGGTCACCGCCGAGAATTTTTGAGCGATCAGGATAAAAATTAGTTCAGAGTAAGAGAGGCGGCCAAGTAGAACGAAACGAATGAGCCACAACATGTTATCCACATGATATTTGAGGGAGGTATCGACACTCCCCAGGAACCCGTGATGAGAAGGACAAAAATATCCATCACGAGAGAAAAACAAACTTGGGGATGCGTACCTGAAGATGCCCTCACATTCAGCGAGGAGGACTCCGAAACATTATCCCGGCCCCATAATAATGCACTGGTAATCTCTTTCCTCATTAATTCATTTCAAATAAAACATGTACTCGTGGATCCAGGTAGCTCGGCCAACATTATCAAGTCGAGGGTAGAGCAGCTTGAATTGCTAGACCAAATCGTGCTCGCCACTCGAGTCCTTAACGGATTCAACATGGCGAGTGAAACAACAAAATGAGAGATCACTCTCCCAGTCAGCGTGGCCGGCACGACCCAAAATGTCAAATTCCATGTCATTGAAGAAGAACTGAGATACAACGCCTTATTTGGGCAACCGTGGATACACTGCATGAGAGTGGTACCATCCACCCTCCACCAAATGATGAAATTCCTGACAAAGGATGGGGTTAAAACCATCTACGGGGAACAACACGCGACAAGGGAAATGTTTGCGGTGCATGACGTAGCGCCGACACCAATATCTCCACTCTCGAAAGAGCTAAAGGATAATCAAACTACATCTTCGTCTAAGCCCTATTAAACACAGCGAATGACTGTACCGAGTCCTCGCTACAAGCAACAGGGACACATTATACCTCAAAATATCGTCGGCGCATCCCATGACAAGGTACGACCACCTCCATTTTCATTATTTTAGTCTAACCCATATGCAGGCACCTGATCAGGGAGGAGATAACCAGCCGAATTAATGTGACTCGGGGAAGCCCAACTGTTGCTACAAAATCATAGGCCATTACTTTGAATCTGCTTCGAAAAGAATCGGTTAAACATGCTACCCTCGACAGGCAAAAGAGCTTCGACCATGTCAGCTCAAAATCACGAGGCTTCGAGCTACCCAGCCTACGAGCCAAACCTTCCGAGGGCTCAAACATTGCCGCAAACAACTTGAAATCGAGGTTCTTCCTGAACCGATGACGGGTCAGGCAAAATCATTTCAAAAGTCCTTAACGAGAGGAAAATAAAGCCTACATATGCCTAAGGGCAAAGCGTAAGAGCAGTTGTTGCCAGCCTAACGAGCCTCAGGGCCGCATACATAAAAGGTCGCTTCGACCCAAGGCGTAAGAGCCATTGTCGCCAGCCCACACAAAATACAAAACTTGAGGGTCAAATGAGCTCGAGTCGTAACCTGACTTGGAGACTAAACCCAAAATATTTAAATACACATGCCTAAGGGCGAAACGTAAGAGCCATTGTCGCCAGCCTAACGAGCCTCAGGGCCACACACATAAAAGGTCGCTTCGACCCAAAGCATAAGAGCCATTATTGCCAGTTTACACAAAAGATCGCTTTGATCAAAGGCATAAGAGCCATTGTCGCCCGCCCATGCAAACATAAAACTTGAGGGTCAAATGAGCTCGATTCGTAACCCGACTCGGAGACTGAACCCAAAATAGTTAACTACACATGCTTAAGGGCAAAGCGTGAGAGTCATCGTCGCCAGCCTAACAAGCCTCAGGGCCACGCGCACAATAGATCTCTTCGATCAAAGGCGTAAAAGCCATTGTCGCTTGCCCATGCAAACACAAAAGCTTGAGGGTCGAGGGAGCTCGAGTCGAAGCCCGACTCGAAGACTAAACCCAAAATAGTTGAGCAAAAGCATAAGAGCTCTAACGCTAGCTTACATTAAAGGTCGCATCAACCGAGCACGTAAGAGCCCCCGGGCCTGCCTAAATGAGCCCAAGGACCATATCACGAATCTAAGGATTCTCACAAACCCTGAAAATAGTCCGCCCGGCCAAAGGTGCAGCATAAAGGGGTACAAGAGAAATAAAGCCAGAAGCTTTCTTTTATTTACATACGCAAAAAATGCATTCTCCATCTACAAACATGCTATAAAGATATTACATACAAAGTGGCAAAGTCTACGCCCCGCCCCTGAGGGCTACGACCTATCGGTCTCATCTTCACTCTCCTCGGTATCAGACAGGAGTAATCAAGCACCACACTCGTCCGCTTTGCTCGCGCCAACTCTTCCGGGAGAACAAAACCCCTAGCACCGATCTCCTCGAGAACCTTTTTTCAGGATTTGCAACGAGAATATTCTTTGATCCTCTCTTCACGATCGAGGACCCTTTTTAACTCAGCTTGGGCATCGGTAGCATCCTTCAAATAAATCACCATCTCCTGATTGGCCTTAGTCCGGCTCAATGTCGCTTCGATCCGGGCATTAATGATCTCAGCCCTGACCTTCGAAAGTTCGGATTCGAGCTTTGTGATCATATCTACTTGAACTAAAGCGTTATCATGAGCCAAACAGAGTTGGACCTCAAAGGCAGGAACTTTAGCCAAGGCACCTTTCTCCTCTGATGCTTGAACCTGCGCCCGAGCTCTTAGCTCGCCACAGTCATTCCTGATTCGGTCGGCTTCACCCCTAAGACGTTCCAGGGCCTCTTTCTTTTTCTGCAATTGGGATAGGCGAAAAGTTAACCTTAGAAGTTAAAAGTGAAACGCGGACTCACCCGAGATGGGAAGTTACCTAGTTCATCAAATAGCTCTTGTAATTTGAACTCCGGTACGCCCTATATCGCCAGTATGCCAACTCAACTTCCTTCTCCTCACAAAGGAGCCTAAGGGACCTACCCTCATCCAGAGCTTTCCGGAGACTAGCTCTATGATGGAGTAGCTCAGACCTAAGCCTGTCAAAGGCCTACAAAGGAAAGACTTGATAAGGAAAGGGAGACGTGAGATTCGAAAGGCCTGTGCCAAAGATCACTGCAAAGTGAAGTCGGCGGACATCCTCGAAGGCCGAGCACACTTCTCTTAATCTAGTCCCCTCGGCCCTGGAAGAATCAACCTCGGTCGAAGCATGATCGCTCGGAGAAACTATCTCTCTAAAACCATAAATTTTAGGTGCAGCAGGCTTGAACGATGTTTTCTTCTCAATGACTCGGCCCCATTTTGCCTCGCTGCGAGCGCCATCACCCTGCAAGTACATGTCCCATTTATTATTGCCGTCCCTTAGCTCGGAAGCTGGCAACCCCTCCCCCTCTCCAGAGGAGCACAACCTCGCCTTTAGAGACTCTCTGATACCTACGACGACAAGATTAATACATGAAAAGGGAAAAATGTCTCTCCAAATGAGCGAGGGACAAGAAAAGAGCAGTATACGCACATACCGTGATATTTCACTTCCCATCTATCCCGGGACAGAGCTTGCCACCTACGCTCGTCACAAGTCGAATGGGTCGCCAGCTTCCGGACCTAACCAGGCAGATCAGGAACTTTGTCGGGGCCCCATGAAATTGCTGCAAAAAAAGAGGAACTATGATTACGAAATTAGCTTCCATCATGAGAAAATCTAAGAAAGCACGAAACGCTCCACTCACGTGTATAATTCCATTCCTCTGGGAATGGCATATGTTCCACGGGGATAACGTCAGCCATCCGGACCCGGACAAACCGACTGATCCACTCCTGATCCCCGTTTTCCTCATCGTCAACAATAAGGGCGTAGACAAATGACATCGCAAGGTTAGCACACCTCGACGATGAAAGGGTTGGTACAACCTGACGAGATGGCTGAGCGTGAATTCAAGTTGTGCCTTCTCTGCAAAGAACCTCATCATCAATACTATTCACCAAAACGACGAATGTATCTGCGCCAAAGTAACCCGATACTTTAAACAAAAGTCGAGCACGACCCTATCAAGGGGGCCCATTGCAAAAAGGTACAAGTACACATTCAGTAATCCATCGGCAAGGTCCGTGATACTCTCATCTGGGAGAAGCACCTGTAATGCTACCCCCTCGCCCCATCCGCAGTCTCTCCTCACCAACTTAAGGTGCTCCTCTCTTATCAAAGACATAGTCTTCAAGGTAACGTGGATCCTAATCATTGGGAGTGGAACTCTCCCCTCTCTATCGGGAAAACCCTGAAGTAGTTGTCATGGCTATGGCAAGACTAGAGAGCTAAAGCGAGAACCTACACAAACACTCTGATGCTAAGGTGATAAAGGACTCGACGCCAAAATGGAAGGATAGCTATCTAAAAAAGTGGGGTCTCCAAAGAAGCGAAAGTAACCCCATATATATGTAGGGAAACAACAACGGTCCGCCTGCCCAAGATAGGCCTCGGGAGGCCAATGACACCATCTCTAGTTCCGAGATGGTACCCAACCTCAAGGATCTCCATCAAGAAAAAGTCAGGATTCAGGAAGCCAACGATACCATCTCTAGTCCCGAGGTGGTACCCGACCTCGAGGATCTCCATCAAGAAGAAGTCAGTCTTCAAGAAGCCAACGGCACTATCTCCAGTCTCGAGGTGGTACCTAACCTCGAGGACCTCCATCAGCAAGAAGTTAGGCTCCAGAAAGCTTTCAACACCATTACAAAGTTCGAGATGGTATCCATCTCGAAGGTTCCTCTCAAGAAGAAAAATAAGCGCTTTGAGTTCCGTCCACGAGGGATCGACCTCAAGACATCGCCTAAAATATGGGCAATCCTTCATTAGGGGCATATCTACAACGCCTTAGAATTTTATCTACATCAAGTCTAAAGTAAATCTCCAGGTGCCTGAAGCTGACCTTCACTTAGAGACCGCTCTCAAAAACTTCAAGCCTCGAGGTGCTATCTTCATATGACTCGAGGGTCTCGATGGCTTGAGTCTATCGGACCACTTCAATCTTGGCCTGAGGAATAATGGTGGGCTCAGAAAGGAGCCATTTTTATCAATCAAATAGCGGAAGGAACACTCGCATCCGAGTTAGATATCGATCATCATCCGCAGAGGCAGACATTCAAAATCCTCACAAATGTAAAAGAATGTGACAAACATCAAAGGCGAAAGTCAAGAAAATACTTTTATATTCATATTCATAAACATAAGATTACAAAAGCCCTCGAGGGGTCCTTAGATATAATTACAAAAGCCCACAAGGGGTCCTTACACGGAAACAAAGAAGTGAAAGGGTGCACACCCATAGTGAAAGCCTAGAGCCTAGTCTACTCTCGAAGGTCCACCTCTTGCAGCAATGTCTTCAGACATCCTCTCTTCGGGCATGTGTCCTCAAAGACAATATCTTCCAAAGTGTTTTTTCCCTGGGAGCCTTATCCTGGTCTTCCACACTGATATCCCCCAAGGGATAAATCGAAGAGGAGGAAAGGGGAGAAGCGGGAAGGGATGAAAAAATGACATATCCCGCCAAAGGTCGAGGACCCTCACTGGCCAAGAGAACCTCGTAGAAGCAACAGACTTGGCGAACGTCGGCCTCGCTTGCACGGCTACTTTGAATCCACTTCTTGAGACATTGAGTCGTACAAGCTACCAGCCCGAGGCAAAATGCCACGCCGAGATGAGGTATGAAGTTGAGCAGCGATGTATAATCTGAGCCCCCTCGTGAGCAGCAGTGTATAGTCCGAATAACTTTCTAAAATGGAGAAAGTCGATCCCTCGTATATCATCATCCCGAGCCAATAACGTCAGTAGTAGCAGTCGTAACAACAACAACCACCGCGACGACGGTATGATCTCGCTCGACAAGGGGAAGCTCAGGCAGAAGGCCACCACACAGCTGATAAGAATGGTCCCAAACAAACTTAGAGTCGTGAACCCCAAACATGGTGATTAACAATAAAGAAAGATGGCGAGAAGAAAGGGATGAATGAATGAAGGAACTTGAATAGAGAGATAACTCCAGAATACCCCTATTTATAGGGAGCCATAATGACACGACCATCAATGCCTTTGAAATGCGGATCGGTAGGCACAATCAATGTGTTCTTGAAAATAAAAATGACGACGATACTTTCGCTTTGAAGAACGGGAATCGACAGTGCTTTGAATGGCGTCGAAAATACAAGTCGATGGAATATCCCGATTATCATAAAGACTCACGTCATAGGTTGTGTCATCGGTATGATGTCATCACGGGAAGCCTGAAGAGTCGGGCATCAAAATCATTTCCCATCGCTTTGTTCTAGGAAACGCAGAGACTATTTATATGCGGCAAAATCAGAGGATCCAATTTCTTGCTATTAGTTCGTTTCAGAAGAACATCTCGAGGCTACGGGGACGCGAAGTTATGACCGAGTTCCCTCCCTCGAGCTCGTCGAGGCCCGGCCTAAAGGGAATATCGATCGAGGCTAGAGTAAGAATGGGAAGTTCCCAACGCACGCGGCTAAGTCTGGCAAAGCCGGCCTGCACAGAACTTGTATCAAGATGTCACGTCTAGCCGTCTCATCTCCATATCATTACAATTAATGCGTCTTGTACTATGTTAGGATTCTTCTTCCATATAAAGGGGATCCTTACCATTTTGTAGGGGGCCGATTTTTGTTGCTCCAACTATTCTACACGAGATAAATAATAACTCTCTCTCTCTCTCTCTCTTTCTCTAACATATTCGCCCGGTACTATTGTTCCTATTTACTAATTTCATACTTGTTCTTCATTTATTACTTATCATTGGCCATCAAGAGCCTCCCTTAATTATATCCCAGTTGTTAGCTCTTCCTCGATAGCTCGAGCCCGAGCTCAGGCATCGACCTCGAGGCCCCACATCGGTCAGTCCGAGACCCGAATAGCTAACTCCTATGATTGGTAATAATTCTGTTTTAGTTCGCATTTCGTCCGTAAACTTCATATACCTAGCATCAAGTGCTTAAACAACTAGCATAAAAATAGATCACGTATTTTTAGAGTTACATCAATAAATTTAATTGTTATTACTATTTTCAAGGTAAACATATATACCAAATAGTCAATAAAAAAAAATCATAGAATAACTAATCCCAACATGACTCAAGCATAACTCCTATTCAAACGGCCCCCAAAATTCAGATACGACAACTTATTCAATGATTCACCCTCTTAAAATATTAAAACCCCTCCATCAAAGCCAATTAGATAATGACAACTAGGTTACTGTTGAAATCATTGGAATATAATAGAAAGTAGAAGCATAGAAAATGAATTTGGATCCCACTTTCAAGAGGTAGGTGAATCCAACAATTCCATATGCTTATAGGAAATAACTTTGTTCAGTTGTGCTACCATATCTGAGCGAAAGAGGTGGGCAATGGCATTATTGATTCAAGTGCTTATGAGTTTCATAGTTGTTCAACAATGTTTCGAGAAAAGTGATGCTCAACTAATGCTTCAAATTCCAGCACTAAGCAAGTGTGGATTCGATAAGATATATCAGCTGGGTGACTCACTTTCAGATACAGGGAATTTCATCAGACTAAGCATTTGGGGATCTGTTTCTCCATTTGCAAAGCTTCCTTACGGTGAAAATTTCTTCAAGAAAGGAACTGGCCGCGCTTCTGATGGAATGCTTATCATTGATTTCATAGGTACGCTACTACTTCTTATTTCTAAATAGTCTATTGATTTCTATCAAAAAAAGGTTTTCTTCTTTAGCTTCTTATGCTTCAGTTTTCTATTTTTCTCGGAAAAAGTTACCCGGAAAACTTTTACGACTTTGGTGGTGGTCGGAGTTGGGGGTTGGGGGGTGGATCAGGATTGCTGCGTAGGGGGATGGGTTGAAAGTAGTTAAGGGTGGCTAGGAATAGACCACTAAAGTTAAAGAACTATTCTTTGCATTTTGCACCTTTAGTATATGCAACTTAAATAAAAACAAAAATTATCTTTTTTTTTTAAAGAAAAAAAGCAAACAAATGGAGGCAGCGGCGGTCCGATGAATTCGTGGCCTAAAGTATTTTTACGAGGGGCTTTAACTTTTTTTTAAAATAACTTTTTTCAATTTTTTTTTATTTAAAGTCTATTTTTTAGCTTTTTTTTAGATGCAAATTTATTAATAATTTTCTTTTAATCAGTGTCTCCTATAACTGTTTCTCAATTGAAAATATGGCTAATTAATTTAACATCTCATTGTACATTGTTGATGTTAGGTAAAATTTTATCACTTTTAGTTTTGAAAAACTTTTTCCAGCTTAAGCACTATTAACATTATTCTATAAGCAATATAGACATTCGTAAAAGAAGCAAATCTTCTTATTTAATTGAATATGTCAAATAAATTGTTATCTTCTAATTGTACGGTTTTTCTTAACATTTTTAATTTAGACCATTAATCTAAACCATCAATATGTGATTGATTATTATGCTTTTAGGAACATTCAAGATTAATGCAATATTTTTTAAAATTTACGAAATTTGTGTTCGATATTCATTTCAAATGCTATTGCCTTAGCAGAAATCATAACAATTGCAAATATTTCTTCTCTATATTCGTTGAGTAAGAAATCAAACCTTATCATTTCACATAATTTTTTTGTAAACTTACATTTAAGTATAAAAAAAAAAAAATGGGCCCCCACAAATTTGGGGGCTAAGGAATGCTTTAGGAAGGGCTGCCCATGAATGGAGGAAGTTACAATAGGAGCACATATAATATAAAGAAACTGTAGTTTGTTGCCAGAGGCAGCAAAAACAACTTAATTTTTTAGTAATCTGCTCAATTCAAATGGCTTAGATTATGACCCGTTTGTCTAATTCACGAACTGAACATGAAATGATCCATCAAATTATTTGTTAAAGCAGCTTATATTAAATAATGTAATGGGTCAAGATGTAGCCCAAACCCAAATAAGCAAAATCAAGTTTGAATATTGAGAATTATGTAAATAAAAGAATTTAAACTAACACATTAGCATTCACGTTTTCTTTCAAAAAGAAAAATAGTAAAGGAGAGAATGTTGTGTCATGTTGGATGGTGTATTATAACCAGTTATTTGATTCATCTTGACTCACAGTTTGATTCAAGCAAATTTAGATCGGGTTTATTGACTCGTTTACCAATCTAATCTGTTTTGACCTGCCAAAGGTGTTAGCGTCACTGTGTTAAAAATAAACTGTTAGAAAATAAAGAAAGGTAGAAGAATGAGAAATTTCCGAGTCCACAATTTACTTGTGTGTCCTTAAGGAATTTTAACCCCCTCACACGTTGCCAAGGTAATGGATTAAATCCTCCCAGGATAAAA
>MU767122.1:13927-25143 GCA_026770625.1 Nicotiana glauca
TTATTTCATTTGTTCTTCTTTTTCTTTCATTTTCTTTTTAATTCCTAAATACCAAAATTCCTAAATTAAAATAAAAACCAAAGTTAACTTAGAAAAATATAAATTAACCCCTAATAATTAACACACAAGATTAAACACCAAAAAAACAAAAATTACACAATTGTACATTAAATGATAAAAATACAACAAATACATATTTTTTGTGATTTTCTTTCTTTTTAAAACCAAATTATGATTTAATTAATTCCTAATTGTAATAAAAATCCTAAGTGCTCATGCAATATATATATTTTTGTATTTTTTAATTAACAAAAAATAAGATAAACATTCATAGAAAAAATACAAATAATTATCCAAAATGTCACGCAAATTCTCAAAAATTGTACACAAAGGAAATTTATTTTATTTTTGATTTCTTTTGGAGTAGTTTTCGTGAAGCAAAAATCACGTGCTCACAGGGAGCATATGCATATTTTAGCATACTAGTAATGTAAATAGACTGCAAAAACATTGGCAGAAGTGAGTATGAATGAGAATTTGAAGCAACTTAAAGAAATATATTGTTGTTGAGACTTAAAGAGTAAACTAGGACATACCAATAGAGAAGCAAAGTATAGAAAAGGTAAAGCAAACAAGAGTCCACAGTTTAGCGTTGGCTTTCCGCCGGCTAGACAAAGCAATAGCACAAGTAGCAATAAAGAAAGAGAGAGTTTTAAGTGTAAGTGTGTTTTTTGAACTCAAGTTGTTCTTCTCTTTTGAAAGAAGAAGGGGTGGGTATTTATAGCTTTTGAAAATGAGTGATAAGTAAGGTAATAAGTGAAGTCTTAACACAAACATGGAAACAATCACAAGTCAGAATCAATTAACATAAGTGATTTCCTTTAATTAAGGAATCACTGTTTAACGGGTAGTAGCAGGTTTAATTAAGGAAAGAAATCAGTTTGGGGACAGATTGATTATTGCCATATAAGGGCAGTAAAAGCATAAAGTAAACAATCAAGTCTAAGTACAAAATATGCTTATTTTGGGAAATGATTCGGCAAGGTAAAATATCACAGTAAAGGTTTGTAAATAAAAAGCTTTTGCAATCAGTCACCAAATCAAGATCAATCAAGGAAGAAGCTTCAGTATATAAATAGAGTGAACAGAAGCATCACACATGCGAGGCCAAATACATTGGCAAAAGAATAACACGAACATATAGTAGTGGCAGAAATAAGCTAGGATTCAGTAGTAAGGAAAATATTCGAGGCACAGTAGTCAAATAGGTCAAGTAGTCACATAGAATTAATAGTGAAGAAGAACATAGTATCAGATAAGAGAAATCAGAAACAGGTAAAGGTCTCACAGTAGTAATAAGTGAGAAAAACTTCTAAGAAATTTAGGGCTTCAGTAGTAGTCGAGTTTAAGAGATGGTAAGAACTCAAAATCAAACAAGTCAAACAAGGAAAAGAGAGTCAAAAATAAAGAACAAGTACACACTTAAACAAACAATTTCAAAACTCTGATAAGACTAAAAGGAACTAGGTTTTTTTTACATGCTGAAATACATAGAGGAACAATATGAGCAAATCGTTCTAAACATAGCAAAATCACAAAAAATATTAAAATCAGAGAAGAGATCTTTTGAAAAACCTAAAGGAAACCGTAATCGTCGAAAAAAATGAAGAGTTGTTTTGAAAGAAAAGTTGAAGAACCTTCGAGAAAACACTTAAGGAATTCATAGTAAGTACAGATCTAAGGGATATATGAAAGAGAATTGAAAAGTCTTAGAGATAGGGTTTCAGAAAATCCAAAAGAAGTGAGAAAGACTTTGAAAGTTAATGATCTAACCAGAAAAAGTCAAGGATCGGCCTTGAAAGGTCGTGAATGGCCAGAGAAAGGTCGTGGATGGCCGGAGAAAGGTCATGGATGGCCGGAGAAAGGCCATGAACAATAGTCGAGCAAGGACTGGACTAGATTCCTTTGAGGACTGGCCATGAAACCACAGAAACAAACACCAGAAGCCATAGGAGGCTGATACACATCTCAAATAAACACGGGGGGCCATGGATCAGGAAGGTATTAGGGTGGATTAGGGTGGGATTAGATGGCAGCGGCTAGAGTTTAGGTGAGGTTTCAGAGAGAACTGAGAGAAGAGGGATTCAAGGGCGGCTTTTGGGGATGAATGAGGTAAGGTAATGGGTCGTTTAAGGTTACAAATGGAAAGGACAAATAGTGGCCATTGATCTAAATGATCAACGGCTAGGATTGGAATGGTTAGGTAGGGGGTCCAGGTTGGGTCGTTTAATTGGGTTAGGGGTCGGGTTTGAATGGGAATTGGTCCGAGAAATTGGGTTTAGTTTGGGATCAAATTTAGGCTAAAATTGAAATATAATTGGGCTATTACTTGAATAGCCAATTTCCCCTTTTTAAAATTATAAAAAATAGGAAATTAACTTCTGGAAATAAATTGAAAGCACTAAAATGATTTATAGCATATAACTAACAATTCAAAAATACAGTACTTAATTTTATGAACACAAAATACAATTAAATCTTAAAATGGCTAATATTACAATTATATGCAATTAGCTTTTTAAAAATACTAAACAAGATTGTAAAAATTACCTTAGCTATATCTTGGAATAAAGATGAAAATCCAACAGATGAATTACCAAAAATAATAATTTTGGAAATAATTATTGGGTTTTACGGATAAAAAAGGGAAATAAATTGATTTAAAAAACCTAAAAAATTATGGAAATAATAAAATACTTGAATATGCTTACATATGCATATATGTGCCATTTTGAAGTTATTTTGCATATTGAAAAATATATAGGGAAATATTGGGTGTCAACAACTGCCCCTCTTTATCCGGGAAGGATGAAAGAGTTTTCGGGTAAAGATATGATAGCCAATTTTGACTGAGCGAAATGGTTTGAAGAGTTTTAGGCTACACCCCAATTTTTGAGCTGCCTACGTATCCCTGGTTTTATAGAAATCAGGCCATATGTAGTTTAGAATCCGTCGACGAAGTATGCCGATGGGTACTTTCCAAGTAAGGACGCAATATATAGGGCTGGGTGAGTGGACGGCTTACGGGAATGGTTAGGTTTGATATGGCTGCGGGCACTGGACGGAACCGCTCCCGTCGGGATGGTTGTTGCTTGCCGATTTACCTGCATATAAGCAATACGAGCATATATTGTGCGTAAATTTAAACATGATGCAAATTCTCGTTGGACCATGAATGCTGTCTTTGAACAGTTAGGATGACGTCTTTAGACCATGATGTCCTGGGCCATGGAGCATATAATAAAGGATTTGCAAGCCATGAAATGATGCTCTCGGGCCATGAGGATGGTGCCTCCGAACCATGATGCCTTTGAATAATGATATGCAAAAAGATTTAAAGGAATCCTCAGGCCATGACATGGTGTTATCGGGCTATGAAGATGGTGCCTCCGAGTGATGATGCCTTTGGATAAGTTGGCGATATTTTAGCCCATGAAGGATACAGTAGCATGTGGCGATCTTTCAGCCGTGCAATTTGGCGATCTTTCAGCCGTGCAATGTGGCGATCTTTCAGCCATGTAATATGGCGATCTTTTAACCGTGCAATGTGGCGATCTTTCAACCGTGCAATGTGGATGGAGACATAGTTTAGTCTCAGAAGGCAGAATAGTAGACTTATGCAAGTTGGAAGGCAGAATAGTAGCCTTATGCAGATTGGAAGGCAAAATGGTATCCTTATGCAGATTGGAAGGTAGAATGGTAGCCTTATGCAGATTGGAAAGCAGAATGGTAGCCTTATGCATATTGGAAGGTAGAATGGTAGCCTTATGCAATGCAGATGCAAATAGAGGTAGAGCTTAACCTCGGAAGGTAGAATGGTAGCCTTATGCAGATTGGAAGGCAGAATGGTAACCTTATGCAAGTTGGAAAGCATAATAGTAGCCTTATGCAATGCAGATAGAGGTAGAGCTTAACCTCGGAAGGCAGAATGGTAGCCTTATGCAAGAAATAAAATAGCAAATGACAGTAGAGTTTCTTAGTTGATATTAGATTGCGGCGCGGTGATTACTAGGAGTATTGTGACATACGGAACATTATGGGTGCGTGCTGATAGCAGATGTTGGTAAGTGCAATGGTTCGAAGAATCATATTCTTGAATAATGTTTGTTCTATGGACGTATAGTACATTCATTGACTTCCTAATCCTGGTGCCTGCATCCAAAGAAAAATTGTGAGTTTTGTAAAGGGGACGGTTAGTTCGTATCCCCGTTGGCTTTGCTTTACTCTTTTTGCTTTGATCTGGTGATACCGTCTACATCATTGGGGTAGCATTGCTAAACAAAGCAGTTTCAACAATAGGCATGCATGATTTTGTAAAAGCATAACATAAATGTATAATTAAAATAAATTTTAGATGAACAGACGACTGTGATTCAATTCAGGACATTGCAACCTCTCCTGCTACAGAATTTTGAGGGTCCTCCTCAAAATTCTGCCCCAATTTGATGGGTTGACGTTTCTGACTGTTGCTCGTGCGGCGATAGGCTGAAATTATTTTGGAATTTTGAGGGTCCTCCTCAAAATTCTGCCCAGTTTCCAATTTCGGGGGGAAATGAAAATTTTATTGAATTGTGACCGAACCCATAGGGCTGCCTATGTATCCCCTCTCAAATGGGAATCAGGTCAGGCGTAGTTCAATTTACATCATATAAGGGAAACATAAAGATTACCCATGGTAACGCTTGACTACATCTGAATTAATCGGCTTTGGCCAAACTTCTCCGTCCATTTCTGCAAGTATGAGGGCTCCTCCTGTCAAAAACTGGTGAACCATGTATAGGCCCTGCCAGTTGGGAGAGAACTTCCCTTTGGCTTCATCTTAACGTGGAAAAATTTTCTTTAACACCATCTGCCCCGATGTGAACTGTCTTGGCTTGACTCTCTTGTTGAAGGCTCCGGACATTCTGTTTTGATAGAGTTGACCATGTCAAACTGCATTCAATCATTTTTTTTGAAATGCCAAGGGCTAAAACGTACTCAATTTCAGCACAGCTAGCAAAATCAAAATTTGAGCCCATAGCAAATAAAATTGAAAGGAATGACGGTTCAGGGTTACATTTAACAGCGTAAAATGGACTGATATTTGGGAGAGCAGATTTCCATTGGTCCATAAGAGAAACAACCTCACCCAAATCTAACACGTAAAAAGGTTGTTTCTCATCTTGTAATTTTTGGGTTATGATTGATAACATGAAATCGTGTAAGGCATCTCTTGAGATAGGGATGACTTTTCTGGTGCCGTTTTTCGTCACCGCCGCCGCTATAGGAGAAGCTCCGCCACCTATTGTGGACTGAAGAATGGCCGCCGGGTTCAACTCGGAAACGATGATTGTTTGGCTGGCCATCCAAACAAAGGAAGAAAAGAGAGAGGTAATTGAGAGGAATGAATCAAAGGGAAAGAAAAAGAAACTAAGGATTCAATAATATGAATATTGTGTTTCTCTTGTTCCCTTTGAGACCACGTTCATTCTCTTTCCGTCTATAAGAGCTAATTGCTCGTAACAACACTTCACCTACTCTGTGTCGTCGTGCTCAGCTTCCTGTATGATCTTTAGGGAATGAATTTCTACTTCAGCGGGGATGACGACCTCTGTACCATAAACCAGTTTGTAGGGAGTTGCCCCGGTTGATGTGTGGACTGTGGTGCAATACCCCAATAGAGCAAATGATAACTTCTAGTGCCACTGTTTATGCTTCTCTATCATTTTCCTCAACTTCTTCTTGATATTCTTATTGGCAGCTTCTATGGCTCCATTCATTTGAGGCCTATAGGCTGTGGAATTCTTGTGTCTGATCTTAAAGGTTTCACACATGGCTTTCATCAAGTCGCTGCTGGGATTGGAGCCATTCTCAATAATGATTGACTCTGGAATACCGAATCGATAAACAAAGTGGTCGCGGACAAAGTCTACCATGACTTTCTTAGTTACGACTTTGTAAGATGCTGCTTCGACCCATTTGGTGAAATAGTCAATCGCCACTGGGATAAACCTATGTCCATTAGAAGCGGCACACTTGATTGGTTCGATGACGTCTATTCCCCAGGTGGCAAACGACCATGGTAAGCTTATTGTGTTGAGCTTGCTTGAAGGTACCTTTATAATGTCTGCATGTATCTAGCAGCGATGGCATTTTTGGACATACTAGATGCAGTCTATTTCCATAGTCATCCAAAAGTAACCAGCCCGGAGTATCTTCTTTTCTAAGACAAAATCGTTCATATGCGGGCCACAGGTCCCTGCGTGAATTTCCTCTAGCAGCTTGGATGCTTCCTTTGCGTCAACACATCTTAATAGTCCCAAATCAGGAGTCCTTCTATACAGGTTTCCTCCGCTGTGAAAGAATTTGTTGGACAATCTCTGAAGTGTGCATTTTTGAGTATGACTAGCAAGCTCGGGGTACTCTCCTTTTGCCAAATATTACTTGATATCATGAAACCAAGGCTTTCCGTCTGCTTCCTTTTCAACATGGGCACAGTAAGCTGGCTGATTATGAATTTTCACCAAAATGGGATCAATGAAATTCTTATCTGGGTGATGTATCATGGATGATAGGGTAGCCAATGCATTGGTGAACTCATTCTGGATTTTGGGAACATGTTGGATTCCGTCTTCGTGAACCTCTTTCTCAATTCCTATACATGATGCAGATACGGAAGTATCTTGGAATTCTTAGTTTCCTACTCTTCTCGTACCTGATGTATAAGTAAATCTAAATCTCCGATCACCAACAGCTCTTACACGTTCATGTCAATGACCATTTTGAGCCCTAAGATGCAGGCTTCATACTCGGCCATATTGTTGGTGCAGGGGAACCTGAGTTTGGCAGACACTGGATAATGCTGACCGGTTTTCGATACCAAGACCGCTCCTATGCCGACTCCTTTGAAGTTTACTGCTCCATCGAAAAACATTCTCCAACCGTCATAGGATTCTGCAATGTTTTCTCTTATGAATGATACCCCTTCATCAGGAAAATATGTTTTCAAGGGTTCATATTCTCCATCCACGGGGTTTTCGGCAAGGTGGTCTGCCAGTGCCTATCCCATGACCGCCTTCTGAGTTACGTAGACAATGTCAAACTCATTCAATAGGAATAGGATTTGCCACTTGTCTAGCTTGCCGGTAGGTATGGGTTTCTGAAAGATGTACTTCAAAGGATCAATCCTTGATATAAGATACGTGGTATAGGCACGTAAGTAATGTCTCAGCTTTTGAGCTACCCAAGTCAAAGCACAACAGGTGCATTCCAAAAGAGAATACCGGGCTTTGTATGGAGTGAACTTCTTGTTGAGATAATAAATAGATTGTTCCTTTCTCCCCGTTTCATCATGTTGCCCCAAAACGCAGCCAAACGCTCCATCTAACACTGCAAGGTAGATCAATAAGGGTCTACCTGGCTCGGGAGGAACTAGTACTGGTGGTGTTGACAGGTACTCCTTGATTCTATCGAAGGCCTTTTAGCAGTCATCGGTCCATTTGGTAGCGGCGTCCTTCTTTAACATCTTAAAGATTAGCTCACAGATAACTGTAGACTGTGCTATGAATCGGCTGATGTAGTTCAGCCTTCCCAAGAAACTCATCACATCTTTCTTGTTCTTTGGCGGTGGTAATTCTTAAATGGCTTTGACCTTCGATGGATCCAGTTCCATTCCTCGACATCTCACAATAAAACCAAGCAACTTCCTAGCAGGAACCCCAAATGCACACTTTGCGAGGTTTAGTTTCAGGTTGTACCTCCGTAGTCTGTTGAAAAACTTCCACAAATCTTCTATATGGTCAGTGGCCTTCTTGGATTTGATGATAATATCATCTACATATACTTCTATCTCTTTGTGTATCATATCATGGAAAATGGTTGTCATGGCTCTCATGTAGGTGGCCGCTGCATTCTTTAGGCCGAATGGCATCATCTTGTAATAATACACTCCCCATGGAGTAATGAAAGTTGTATTCTCAGCATCTTCCTCGTCCATCCAAATCTGATGATAACCAACGAAGCAATCCACGAACGATTGTAGCTCATGCTTGGCACAATTGTCAATCAGGATGTGTATATTCGACAAAGGGGTCATCTTATGGATTGGCCGGTTGAGATCCCGGTAGTCGACACAGACTCTGACCTTCCATCCTTCTTTAGTACTGGAATAATTTTGGCTAACCATGTCGAGTACTCAACCACCATGAGAACCTTAGCTTTGATCTTCTTGGTGAATCCTTCCTTGATTTTCAGACTCATATCAGGTTTGAGCTTTCTGAGCTTTTGCTTTACCGGTGGACACATTGGATCGGTTGGCAATTTGTGAGCCACGATAGACGTACTTAGACCGGTCATGTCATCATACGACCAGGCGAATATGTCCTCACACTCTTTTAGAAACTCTATGTATTCTTTCTTCTCTGATTGCGAAAGGTGAATGCTGATTCGTGCTTGCTTGATGTTTTCTGCATCTCCTAGGTTAACAATTTTGGTTTCGTTCAGGTTGGACTTAGGTCTATTCTCAAAGTTCTCAATTTCTTTGGCAATCTCATTAGGTATGTCATATTCTTCTGAATCAATGTTCGTTTGTTGCATTGTCTCATTGCATGTCACAATCATTGGTTCATCAAGATAAGTAATAGTAATGCTGTATTGGTAAAGTAAGGAGGAAACGATAGAAATAAATATTAATTCGTTGGAAAAATCAAACATGCTTTGATAAATTGAATAATTATTTTGAACATTGAAGATCTTATTGCAAAAATTGAAAAATACGAAAAGAAAATCATTCAGTAAATAAAACAGTGAATAGTGCTTGTTTTAGCCTTGCTACCCCGAGGCTCATCGGGCTCTGGTGGTCCTGATGGTCTAATTGTTGAGGCATGACCCTCTGCTTAAGATGATCATGCCAGAGTGCACGAACTAACCTTTGGGGAGGAGAATAACAAAACAAAAAATAAAACAAAAACGGTAAACAAGTTAGTGAGGATCATAAAAGTATTGCAATATTTAAACACATAGGGCAGGAATGTAAAGCTTGTCCTAATTTGGGGACCATTTGTGCCCGAGGTGGGCCTAGCGACAAGTTGATTTGGGGAACTTGGAATGCTAAATGCCTCATTTCATTGATAAAGATAAGACGAATCCCGAATCGACATTAAATAAATAGGAAATGAAAGTTACTAATGGCCATTGGCCTTGTTACATTTTAAAACAAAAAGGACAAACTCCTATCTACTTGGTCCCAGAAGGACCTTCCCCAGATTTGGCATCCTTGGCTCCGTCGAACAGCTTCCCCAACTTGCGAAGTCCTAGCAATAGGTATGCTCTGGATAGATATCCACCTTTAGCCCCTTTAGCCTCTTGACAATCTTCAACCCTTTTGAAAAACTATTTTGGTCACTAGAGTGTAAGTCTTTCCCCCAGCTTAGCAATCTTGGGGGGATGTTGGTGACCATGTCGAATCTGGGGACTTCGTGCCTCATATTTCTGCAAGGCAAATAAGGTTAGACCCTTCCCCCACCGGACTCGACTATTTAATATCAATGATTAGCATGAAGCTTTTAGTTCTCCAAATAAATGCACAGAATGTGACGACGTCCATTAGGGTTTAGGAAAACCTAGTGGAGTTTGGATAAGTCTATCTTAAAGGATCATTATGTGGACAACATAACTGATCCGGCTAGGTTTGACCATGGTGCACGTACAATTTGAACAAAGTAAGGTTTCTATGGGGTTTTAGACTGGTATCCTTGAGAGGACAAATCAAGGGGGAAGGCTCGAAATTGTCAACTGCACCGCTGATCGACTAGTTTTACCGCAAATATGCCTTTCCTAATTTAGGAGGTAATGATATAGGAAGAGCGCAACCACTCATTATAAGCGTTGATATAGATTTTGTTTTGGCACGAGTGGAGATAATGTTGAGCATGATTGTGCAATAATTGAAAGCATATTGACATGTATTTTCACATTAAGAAAGCGATAAATATAACATTTTCATAATTTAAAGCAATAAAGAAAAGAAATTAAGGAAGATATGTACAAACAGATAATTTCACATAGAGAGAGGTACAAATTCACAAGAATGATCTGAAATGGTAAAATCCTAAAAATCCCCACTAAAGTCACCATGCTATCACACCCCCTTTTTTCTTCGCGGAATCGAGTTTATGACATTTTGGTTGGGACAACTCTTTCCTTTTGGGAAAGGGGTTTTGCAATTTTGAAGATTCACCACCTAACAATTTTAAGGTGTGTTAGGGCACCCATAGGGTTCAACTACAACTACGTTTAATAACTAGATATAGGGTAAGGGCTTGAAATTATCCCAAGGGGAAGGTGTTAGGCACCCCTCAGGATCCATTAGTGTGGTTCCCGACCAGATAGTTCTTTGTGAATTAGTGCAATTAACAAGTAAACAAACAAGGCTCAAGTAAGAGGGGATTGTAAATACACAAGTGTTTGAAAATGATTAAATAAAACAAAGTTCTGAAAGAGTTATAACTAAGCATGTTGATGAATGTAAAGGGGTCCTAGGTTTGTTTGTAATATTGGTCACATCAATACAATACCCGGTAATCACTCCTCAAAAGAGGTTGTATATGTGGTATTAGTGCACCGGTCATCATATTTATATCTACCCTTCCCACCCCGTAAAGGTATTTAAAGCGCGGATGTCACGACCCGGATTTCCCACCATCGGGATTGTGATGGTGCCTACTCGTGGTAGCTAGGCAAGCCACTTATTTACCTTTTCATTAAAAAACATATCTGTCAATAATTTATTGCATCAGTAAGAAATACAGAATTCAGTAATAATAATGATAATAATAATAGCGGAAGTCTAATTTATAAGTCTGAATCAAATGCGGAATAGTCAATAATAGCCTCTACCCAATATTTGGTGTCACATTACTCACGAATCACTAAGAATATACTAAATACAAAGGTCTGAAAGAAACATAAAAGTTGTCTGTCCCGAAACAAAGAGGCAACAGTCTAAAAGAGAAAATAAAGAGGAGACGCCGGGCCTGCGGACGCCTGCAAGGCTACCTCGGTCTCGTAGAATGGAAGCCTGCTCCTGTACTAATGCTGCTGTTGTTGCTCCTCAAAACCTGGACCTGTGCAAAAATACATAGAAGTGTAGCATCAGCACAACCGACCCCATGTGCTGG
>MU767122.1:26941-55833 GCA_026770625.1 Nicotiana glauca
ATGAAGTTTGCTCTTGAAAAATCGCCTATGGTGTTTGGGTTTTGAAAGAATGATGAAAAGTGATGAAAATTCGACTAAGTATAAAATTTGTTGGGCCTCGGATGTGGGAATTGCGAACTTGGGTTCGCAATTGCGAACCCTGCAGGCTTGGGAATTGCGACATCTTGTTCGCATTTGCGAACTCAAGCTGCCCAAGGGACCCTTTGCATTTGCGAACTGGGTCTCGCATTTGCGAACCAGTGTCCATTGCATTTGCGATGTCTGGCTTCGCATTTGCGAACCTTGGCCTTCGTGGGCTGGTTTCGCATTTGCGAACCAACCTTCGCATTTGCGGTAGCTGGGCATTCGCATTCGCGAACCCTGGCTTCGCATTTGCGAAAATTGCAGAAGCCAAAATACCAGATTTCTACAAGTTCAAAAATGCAATGCGTGGCCTATCCAAAACTCACCCGAGCCCTCGGGGCTCCAAACCAATTATACACGCAACCTCAAAAACATCCTACGAACTTACCCGTGCGATCAAATCGCCAAAAATAACATCATATACATCGAATCAAGCCTCAAAACTCATGTTTTTCTTTGAAATGTTCATAAAGCATCAAATTTCCATTTCGAGTCCGAAACACGTCAAACGACGTTCGTTTTTAATTAAATTTTACATAAAGCGCTTAAACCATATATAAGACTTGTACCAGGCGTCGGAACCAAAATACGAGCCCGATACCACAGTCTTTTAATCAATTTTCATTTCCTTTTTCCTTAATAATTTCAGAAAAATAATTTCACAGAAAAATTCTTTCCTCGGGCTCTAGACCTCGAAATTCGACTCCGGGCACATGCCCGAGTCCCATATTGTTCTACGGACCTTCCGGGACCGTCCAATCTCGGGTCCGGGTCCGTTTACCCAAAATGCTGACCAAAGTCAACTTTAATCATATTAATATCAAAATTCATCATTTTTCACACAGAATTCATATTTAAGCCTTCCGGCTACACGCCCAGACTGCGCACGCAAATTGAGGCAAGTACAAATGAGGTTTTTAAGACCTCGGAGGCACGGAGTGGATGAGGAAATAGGTGATGACCCTTTGGGTCGTCACATCCTCCACCTCTAAAACAGCCGTTCGTCCTCGAACGGACAAAAGAAAGAAGTACTTGAGTCGGGGAATAGATGTGGGTAATGACTCCGCATATCAAACTCGGACTCCCAGGTCGAGGCCTCAGGGGGCTGACCTCTCCACTGAACACGAACAGATGGAAAACTCCTAGATCTCAACTGACGAACCTACCGATCTAGAATAGCTACCGGCTCCTCCTCATAAGATAAATCCTTGTCCAACTGGACAGTGCTAAAGTCTAACACATGGGTAGGATCATCGTGATACCTCTGAAGCATAGACACATGAAAAACTAGATGCACGGCTGATAAGCTAAGTGGCAATGCAAGTCTATAAGCCACATCTCCTACTCGATCAAGAATCTCAAACGGACCAATGTACCTAGGTCTAAGCTTGCCCTTCTGTCCGAACCTCATCACGCCCTTCATAGGCGACACCTAGAGCAATACCCGCTCACCAACCATAAAAGCTACATCTCGAACCTTACGGTCTACATAACTCTTCTTCCTGGACTGAGCTGAACGAAGCCTCTCCTGAATGATCTTGACCTTATCTAAGGCCTCCTGAACTAAGTCTGTACCCAATAACTGAGCCTCTCCCAAATCAAACCATCCGACTGGAGACCAATATCGCCTACCATACAACGCCTCATATGGGGCCATCTGAATGCTGGATTGGTAGCTGTTGTTGTAGGCGAACTCTACTAAAGGCAAAAACTTGTCCCACGAGCCTCCAAAATCAATGACACAAGCTCGGAGCATATCCTCCAAAATCTGTATAGTCCGATCGGACTGACCGTCCATCTGAGGATGGAATGATGTGCTCAACTGAACCTGGGTGCCCAACTCTTGCTGAACTGCTCTCCAGAAGCGTGAGGTAAACTGCGTACCCTGGTCTGAAATGATGGATACCGGCACACCATGAAGGCGGACAATCTCCCGTATATAAATCCCAGCTAACCTCTCGGATGAATAGGAGATTGCCACTGGAATAAAATGCGCCGACTTGGTCAGCCTATCAACAATGACCCAAATAGCATCAAACTTCTTTCGAGTCAACGGAAGTCTAGTAACGAAATCCATGGTAATCCTCTCCCACTTCCACTCGGGGAGCTCAATCCTCTAAAACAAACCACCGGGCCTCTGATGCTCATACTTAACCTGCTGACAGTTCAAATACCGAGCCACATACGCAACAATATCTTTCTTCATCCTACGCCACCAATAATGTTGCCGCAAGCCCTAATACATCTTCGCGGTGCCCGGGTGAATAGAACACCGATAACTATGGGCCTCCGCTAATATCAACTCTCGAATCCCATCAACATTGGGCACACAAACTCGCCCCTGTAATCTCAAAACACCATCATCATCTAAGGTCACCTTCGTGGCACCACCACGCTGAACCGTGTCTCTCAGGACACACAAATGGGGATCATCAAACTGCCGATCATGGATACGCTCCAATAATGAAGAACGAGCGATTGTGCAAGCTAACACTCTGCTAGGCTCAGAAATGTCCAACCTCACAAACCGATTGGCCAAGGCCTGAATATCCAAAGCAAGCGGTCTCTGGCTGTCCGGAATATAAGCAAGACTACTCATGCTGGCGGACTTCCTACTCAATGCATCGGCCACCACATTGGCCTTACCTGGGTGATACAAGATAGTAACATCATAATCTTTCAACAACTCTAACCACCTTGGCTGCCTCACATTCAACTCCTTCTGCTTGAACAGGTACTAAAGGCTCTTGTGATCCGTGTACACCTCACACATCACACCATATAGATAATGCCTCCAAATCTTCAAAGCATGAGCAATAACTGCCAATTCTAGATCATGAACCGGATAATTCTTCTCGTGGATATTCAACTATCTCGAAGCATAGGCAATGACTTTGCCATCCTGCAACAATACTGCACCAAGCCCGATACGGGAAGCATCACAATAAACTGTGTAAGGCCCTGAACCCGTGGGCAAAACCAACACCGGTGCCGTGGTCAGAGCTGTCTTAAGCTTCTGAAAACTCGCCTCACACTCATCTGACCATCTGAACTGGGCGCCCTTCTGGGTCAATCTGGTCATCGGGGCTGCAATAGACGAAAATCCCTCCATGAACCGACGGTAATAACCTGCTAACCCCAAGAAACTCCGAATATCGGTCGCTGAAGCTGGTTGAAGCCAATTCTTGACTGCCTCAATCTTCTTCGGGTCCACCTGAATACCCTCTGCTGATACAATATGACGCAGAAATGCAACCGAACTCAACCAGAACTTGCACTTCAAAAACTTAGCATATAACTGACGATCCTTTAGAGTATGAAGAACCACTATGAGGTGTTGCTCGTGCTCTTCCTGGCTGCAGGAGTACACCAAAATATCATCAATAAAGACTATCATGAATAAGTCTAGATATGGCCTAAACACTCGGTTCATCAACTCCATAAATGCTGCTGGGCCATTGGTCAACCCAAATGACATGACTAAAAACTCATAGTGCCCATACCGAGTGCGGAATGCTATCTTAGGGACATCAGACGCCCTAATCCTCAGCTGATGGTAGCCAGATCTCAAGTCTATCTTTGAAAACAACTTTGCTCCCTGAAGCTGGTCAAATAAATCATCAATCCTCGGCAGTGGATACTTGTTCTTTATCGTCACTTTGTTCAATTGTCAGTAATCAATACATATCCGCATCGAATCATCCTTCTTCTTCACAAATAACACCGGCGCACCCCAAAGAGAAACACTAGGCCTGATAAAACCCTTCTCTAGTAAATCCTGCAACTGGTCCTTTAACTCTTTCAACTCTGGCGGGGCCATGCGATGTGACAGAATAGAAATAGGTTGCGTGCCCGGAGCCAGATCAATACAGAAATCAACATCCCTGCCGGGCAGCATACCCGGTAGGTCTGAAGGAAAAACCTCGGGGAACTCTCGAACAATAGGAACAGAGTCAATAGAAGGAACCTTTGCGCTGGAGTCGCGAACATATGCCAGATAAGCTAAACACCCCTTCTCGACCATGCGTCGAGCCTTAACATATGAAATAACACTGCGGGTGACATGACCTGGGGTCCCTCTCCACTCTAGTCGGGGTAATTCTGGCAAAGCCAAGGTCACGGTCTTGGCGTGACAATCCAAGATAGCATGATACGGGGACAACTAATCCATACCTAATATAACATCGAAATCCACCATATCTAAAAGCAATAAATCAACGCCGGTCTCAAGACCCTCAAACACAACCACACAAGAACGATGCACCCGGTCGACTACTATGGAGTCACCCACCGGTATAGATACATAAACAGGAATGTCCAAAGCATAACTAGACATAGACAAATAGGGTGCAAAATAGGACGACACATATGAATATGTAGACCCAGGGTTAAATAGCACTGACGCATCTCTATCACAAACCAGAATAGTACCTGTAATAACGGTGTCTGACGACTCGGCCTCTGGTCTGGCTGACAAAGCATAAAATCAGGGCTCAGCCCCACCTCCCTGAACCATGTCTCTGGGACGATCGGCAACCGGCTGACCCCTACCTCTAGCGGTCCGGCCTCCACCTCTACAATCTCGACCTCCACCTCTATAATCCCTACCCCCGCCCCTGGCTGGCTGGGCAGGCTGTGGATCACCTGGTGCCTGAATCATGGGGCGAGGACCCTGCTGCTGCGACTGTGTACCCCTCAATCGCGGGCAAGCTCTCCTGATGTGACCATAGTCACCACACTCATAACATCCCTCCGTACGATGAGATTGGCCCTGATGACCCGGATGACCTCCACGAAAACTCTGAAGAGGCAGTGCACTGATGGGGGCTGGCGGTGCACTGAGTGACTGCTGATCGGAATAATGCCCACAAAAACCACGATCACCTGGGGCACCCTGCGAAACCTGGAGGGTTGACTGAAAGGGCCTGGAAGACTGACCTATATCATAAGAATCCCTGCCTCCAGATGAGGCACCACTGAATCGACCTAAGTGACTGGGTCTCTTATCAGTCCTATGACAGCCCCCCTGTGGCAGAACCATCTCGATCCTCCGGGCCACATTGGTCGCCTCCTGAAAGGTAATGTTACTACCCGCCTCTCTGACCATCTAAAGACGAATAGTCTGGATCAAATCATCAATAAATCTCCCCACCCTCTCCCTTTCAGTAGGGTGTATGACGAGGGCATGGCGAGCTAGATCGATAAACCGGGTCTCATACTGGGTGACCGTCATAGAACCCTGCTGGAGGCGCTCAAACTGCCTCCGGTAAGCATCCCTCTGAGTAACGGGAAGAAACTTTTCTAGAAACAACTCTAAAAACTGATCCCAAGTCAAAGGCGGTGACCATGCTGGTCTGGCTAAACAGTAATCCCTCCACAAAGTCTTGGAGGATCCAAATAGACGAAAAGCCACAAAATCAATTCCATTGGACTCCACAATGCCCATATTTCGAAGAACCTCGTGGTAGCTATATAAGAAATCCTGGGGGTCCTCAAAAGAAGCTCCGCTGAATGTAGCAGTGAAGAGCTTAGTGAGCCTACCCAACCTCCACAAAGTATCTGCGGCCATAGCCGCTCCATTACCGGCCTGTGCAACTACCTCCGGCTAAACTGCCGCAGCTGGCTGAACCGGTGGAATCTGAATCTGGGGAGCTACCTGCTCCGGAGTACGTGCAGCAGGAGTCTAGGCTCCTCCTCCAGCCTGGGAAGTGGCTGGTGCTACAGGAAGCAATCCTGCTCGGGTGACACTCTCCATGAGGCTAACCAACCGGACCAAGGCATCTTGAAGAACTGGGGTAGCAATAAACCCCTCTGGGACCTGAGCTGGGCCCACCAGAACTATCTGGGCTAGGGCCGGAACCTCCTCATCAAGGTCAACCTAAGGCTCCGCCACTGGTGCTGCTAGTGGTGGCTGGGCTCTGCCCCTACCTCGGCCCTTAGCATGGCCACATCCTCTGCCCCTAGCGGGAGCTGCCTGGGGCTCGGACTGCTGATCGGTGGATGAGGAAGTGCATGTTCTCTCCATCTGCGAAAGAACAGAGTAGAAATTCAATCAGCATTAAGAAACCAAACCGCACGACAAGAAAAAACAAATGAGAGATTTTTCCTAACTTAGTAGCCCTTGGGGAGCGAGTACAGACGTCTCCGTACCGACCCCTCAGACTCTACTAAGTTTGTCCGTGAGTTGTGAGACCTATATAACCTAGAGCTCTGATACCAACTTGTCACGACCCGAATTTCCCACCATCGGGATCGTGATGTCACCTACTCGTGGTAGCTAGGCAAGCCACTTATTTACCTTTTTATTAATAAACATATCTGTCAATAATTTATAACATCAGTAAGAAATACAGAATTCAGTAATAATAATGATAATAATAATAGCGGAAGTCTAATTTATAAGTCTGAATCAAACGCGGAATAGTCAATAATAGCCTCTACCCAAGATTTGGTGTCACATTACTCACGAACCACTAAGAATATACTAAATACAAAGGTCTGAAAGAAACATAAAAGTTGTCTGTCCCGAAACAAGGAGGCAACAGTCTAAAAGAGAAAATAAGGAGGAGACGCCAGGCCTGCGGACACCTGCAAGGCTACCTCGGTCTCGTAGAATGGAAGCCTGCTCCCGTACTAATGCTGCTGCTGTTGCTCCTCAAAACCTAGACCTGTGCAAAAATGTATAGAAGTGTAGCATCAGCACTACCGACCCCATGTGCTGGCAAGTGTCTAGCCTAACCCCGGCGAAGTAGTGACGAGGCTAGACCGGACACCACATAAACCTGTGCAGTTATAAATATACAACGGAAACGAAATACCAAACACCTAACAATATGGGAGGGGGTAAACATGCTATGTGGAGATAACAATAGTAACAGTAATCCCGAGAAACAAACTAAAGCAACTTAGATTCACAATGAAAAAGGAATCCATACTCAATATAAACACTTGGTATCAATAACTGTTGCAGCATGCAACTCGGTCCATAATTATCATTGTTGCGGCGTGCAACCCGATCCACAAATATCACTGTTGCGGCGTGCAACCCGATCCACAAATATCATTGTTGCGGCGTGCAAACCGACCCATATCATTTATCATATATCATTGTTGTGGCGCGCAACCCGATCCTCATATGTTATTGGTGTGGCATGCAACCCGATCCACAAATACCACTATTGCGGCGTGCAACCCGACCTATATCATTTATCATGTATCATTGTTGCGGCGCGCAACCCGATCTTCATGTGTTATTGTTGCAGCATGCAACCCGATCCTCAATATCATTCACAGTCTGACTTCCCCAAACAACAGTCACAATTAAGGGGCATAAAAATAAGCAATTATTTGACGAAATCCCGGCAAGGGAGAGAATCCAACAAGTTCAACCAAATGTCCCGACAAGGGAATAATCAACAAAGCTTTCTCTTTCTTTATTTTCTTATATTATAGTCCACTCTACCATTTTGAGCCAATGCTCCAAAGAATCAGTCATTCATATACTTTCAATATCCATATCACAATTTGAGCCAATGCTTCTAGGTATCAAATAATCATATCACCATTCACATATTATTCACAACATATAAAATCCTCCAATAAGCACGGAATTCACATCTAATTCATGATAATCAGTTTATAAGGACTCACGGTCATGCTAGACACCGATGTATAGATACAAGGTCTCACCAAGAATAGGGATGCTTACAAACTTCTCAGCGAGCAACGTGAGAAGGAGGTTAAGAACCTCCAAACTGAGTTACTGGCGGCTCTGAAGGAGCATGCCAACCTGGTAGAAAAGGTAAAAGTCTTTGAGGTTTGTGACGATGATATAGACTCGGTGACTAACTCTCCTAACCCGCAGGTCTAGCGGAATCTTGATCATTTCGATCAGCTTCGGGAAGCGATAGATTTTCTAAAGGTTGAGGCCGAAGGATGGAAAAGCAAAATGGACCGCTTTGCCTTGGAAAAGGAAACTAGCCAAGCACAATTGGTTTCGACTGAGGTCCAGCTTCAGGCTGTAAATGAAAAGGCCTTGGTGCAGGCAAAAAAATTGAGGAGCTCCAGTCTCAGCTAAGTTCGGTCGTCTTCGATCTAGGGTCTCTGGCCAAGGATATTGAAATGGACAGGGTGGTGGCTGATGTAGTTAAAGTCGATGCCGACGAGATAGTGGACCAAATAAGGCCGATGCCGAGGTGGCCCGACTCGATCACATATCAATTAGCGACAAGACTCAACTCCTATTCCCTCAAGCTAGGGTTAAACCAAACACTTACCTCAAAGCCTTGAAATCCACTTAATCCTCAACTATCACTTTACCTCGCGGTTCCACCTCCAATTCGCTCGAATCTAATCACAAATTGCTCAATTACTTTAATAAACACTATATGAATCAATTTGAATGCATAAGAATGAATTTCCCAAGTTTTTTTTCAAAAATTCCAAAATCGCCCCGGGGCCCACGTGGTCAAAACCCGAGGTTCGGACAAAAATCCGATTACCCATTCCCCCACGAATTCAAATATGAAATTTGTTTTGAAATCGGACCTCAAATCGAGGTCCAACTCCCCAATTTCTAAAAAACCTAGGTTCTACCCAAAAACCCCCAATTTCACCCATGAAAATCCTTGATTTCAAGTGGAAAACATGTTTAATGATGTTAAAGATTGAAAGAATTGAGTAAAAATCAACTTACAAATGATTTGGTATGAAGTTTGCTCTTGAAAAAACGCCTATGGTGTTTGGGTTTTGAAAGAATGATGAAAAGTGATGAAAATTCGACTAAGTATAAAATTTGCTGGGCCTCGGATATGGGAATTGCGAACCCTGCAGGCTTGGGAATTGCGACATCTTGTTCGTATTTGCGAACTCAAGCTGCCCAAGGGACCCTTCGCATTTGCGAACTGGGTCTCGCATTTGCAAACCAGTGTCCATTGCATTTGCGATGTCTGGCTTCGCATTTGCGAACCTTGGCCTGCCTAGGCCGGTTTCGCATTTGCGAACCAGCCTTCGCATTTGCGGTAGCTGGTCATTCGCATCTGCGAACCCTGGCTTTGCATTTGCAAAAATTGCAAAAGCCAAAATACCAGATTTCTACAAGTTCAAAAATGCAATGCGTGGCCTATCCAAAACTCACCCGAGCCCTCAAGGCTCCAAACCAATTATACACGCAACCTCAAAAACATCATACAGACTTACCCGTGCGATCAAATTGCCAAAATAACATCATATACATCGAATCAAGCCTTAAAACTCATGTTTTTCTTTGAAATGTTCATGTCACACCTCCTTTTTCCGAAGCTACACCCGTGAGGGCGTATAATAAAGGAGTTTTTCCAATTAAAGGACAATCGAAATGGGATTTGTTTATTAAAAGATTCAGAGTCTCCACTTGGGAGATTTATGGTGTCCCAAGTCACCGGTTTGAATCCCGAATCGAGGAAAGGGTTTGACTCTATATTACAGTCGCGAACCAGAAATCCGAGTAAGGAATTCTGTTAATTCGGGAGAAGGTGTTAGGCATTCCCGAATTCCGTAGTTCTAGCACGGTCGCTCAACTGTTGCATTTGATTTTATCTGATTTTAAAAACATGTTCTAACCTATGTGCTTTTTATTAATAGCGCGCTTCTATTATATAATTATTTTTAGTAAGAATTGCAACGTCATGAAAATGTATCTCGAACCATGTTGCACCAGTGCACCCGTGGCTTTTGACACATTTCGACTTCGTTGAGATTTGGATTTGGGTCACATAAATGTGCACCCGAATTTAGGAAGGTGATATTATTAAACACGCGCCTAAAGCAACTACGCATTTGCACTTTGCGAGGACCATGAAATTTGCTAAATGACACGTCTCGGAATCTAAGGATCAATACAGAATTAAAATGAGGACCGCGCAATTGTTATTTTGTGCGGTGCGACACACCTCAATTTATTTTAACTAAAAGGTTTCTAAACTAACTCGTGAGGGCCATAAACTATTTGATCTCGTTTGCTTATGGCGCACCTCGACCGCTGCCAACAAGTGTAACCAGAGAATGTTGTTCTACTACCATTTGACTTACATGAACTAAAATTGGTGCATAATTCTAAAATCATGAAGATTAGCTTCCCTGAACGCACCTAAAGCAAAATACACAACAGTGATTCAAAACTACACCCGTGAGGGCGTATAATAAAGGAGTTTTTCCAATTAAAGAACAACCGAAATGGGATTTGTTTATTAAAAGATTCAGAGTCGCCACTTGGGAGATTTATGGTGTCCCAAGTCACCGGTTTGAATCCCGAATCGAGGAAAGGGTTTGACTCTGTATTACAGTCGCAAACCAGAAATCCGAGTAAGGAATTCTGTTAATTCGGGAGAAGGTGTTAGGCATTCCCGAATTTCGTAGTCTAGCACGGTCGCTCAACTGTTGCATTTGATTTTACCTGATTTTAAAAACATGTTCTAACCTATGTGCTTTTTATTAATAGCCTCCTTCTATTATATAATTATTTTTAGTAAGAATTGCAACGTCGTGAAAATGTATCTCGAACCACGTTGCACCAGTGCACCCGTGGCTTTTGACACATTTCGACTTTGTTGAGATTTGGATTTAGGTCACATAAATGCGCACCCGAATTTAGGAAGGTGATATTATTAAACACGCGCCTAAAGCAACTACGCATTTGCACTTTGCGAGGGCCATGGAATTTGCTAAATGGAACGCCTCGGAATCTAAGGATCAATATAGAATTAAAATGAGGACCGCGCAACTAACTCGTGAGGGCCATAAACTATTTGATCTCGTTTGCTTATGGCGCACCTCGATCGCTACCAACAAGTGTAACCAGAGAATGTTGTTCTACTACCATTTGACTTACATGAACTAAAATTGGTGCATAATTCTAAAATCATGAAGATTAGCTTCCCTGAATGCACCTAAAGCAAAATACACAACAATGATTCAAAACACTTTTTTTTTATATCTTCAGGAAGCAAATCTACCTATTTCGCAACATTTACATATGCATGGGATACATGTTCAGGAAAAGAATATTTACACAAGTTTCTCAAAACAAAGGAGGGGATAATTACTATCCTTGACAAGGTATCAAAAATCACTCCTGACATTAAGTTACTACTGCCTTAATCAGATTTATTCCCAGTTTGCTTCTTTTTTCCAAATACTGAATGAATCAAACTTGTATCTAATCATGTGTGTGATCTGACGCTTCATAGTGAGGACAAAAAGACAAATCCAGTAACACAACAATATTGGCCAGAATACTGGGACATCAAATATAGAGCAGGTCATCGGGGAGACTACGATGAAAGCTTTTATCGTTGCATACCAAAACAAAACACTTACTTTGAATCCAAAAATCCACAAAGAACAACGACACTTATTTTGCAAATTCAAAACGTCATTCATCACGAGTATTCAAATCACATCAAACTTTCAACTTAGACAGATGATTAATCTCAATTTCAACACAAGATCGAGTATTGACAGATTTGGAAATCACACACAATGAGTAGAGAAGATTTAAGCATAGATACAGCAGGAATAATTCAGATTTTTAACTACATGTCCAATAACAGTCCCAAGTTAATAAATCAACACCCATCAGTAGCTCGCGAAATTCAAACTCATTCTAAAATAGCAATACAACAACTACAACCACAAACATCATATCCAAAACGAAATGACGTGAAATTCAAACTCATCTTAAAATAGCAGTGCAATAGCTACAACCAAAAATATCATATCCAAAACGAAATAAAGGAGATTAGAAGTAACCTGAAATTAGCTTTCCGATTAATCGAAATGTAGAAATTACACGGATTGAATCAAAGTGACGATTACAGTCCAAATCCATACAGCTTCAAATGAAGTCAGTGAAAATCGAACCGGAAAACCAACGGACAGTACCTCGACGCCTCCGGCAACCTCGAATCTGCCCGGAAATCAAAATTGAGCCTCAAACCATGCTCATTTGTTTTTTTAGAAATATCAGAATTGAAAGATGAAATCTGAAACTTGAATCTCTTTGAGAAACTTCAACTGAAACCAAATGATCAACGATGCCTCGAGCAAAATTCGAACCAACAGATGGTGAGGCAGAGAATCGGAGAGATCGTTTAGACAGAAGCGAGCTGGAAGTTCAGGGTGGTGGGTCATTTTTGGTAGAGAAGATGAAACTACAGGGATGGGGGTGTGTGGCATTGAGCTGATTCCGATTTTCAGAGAGATGGGTCGTTTTTTATTGCACTGTAGCGGCTGCGCTCTTGCTAAAGAGAAGGGGACACGGAATTTTCGTGTCTCTAGCTCAGGGGAGGGTTAAGCGGGTCAGCGACTGGATTGGGCTTGGAACTGGGTGGGTATTTCTTTTGGGACAGGCACAATTAACCAAACATAACCCAACTCGGGTCTTTATATAAAACAACCCTCTTTTTAATTGTTTACCTTTATTTCTTTTTCTCTTTTTTTTTTGTTTATTTCTTTTATTTCTTTTCTGATTTTATGAAAATGCTAAATTAAAACTTAAAACCAAATTGACACTAAAAGAAATATATTTTCTAATTTTCCAATTACACGAATTAAGGCAAAAAAAATATAAAAAGACCATTTTTGTTATTTTCTTTATTTTAAGCGATTCTAACTACTACTTAATCCAAAAATGTGAAATTAAATCCTAAATGCAAATATCAAGTATATTTTCATATGAATTAAAATGCACAAATAAAATGCAAATAATTATCAAAAAATAAAACAAAAATCCACAAAATTGCAAAATAAAGAAAGAAATCATTTTGTTTGAATTTTTGAGAATAATTTACATATAGGGCAAAAATCACGTGCTCACAGTTCATAAGTATCAAATTTCCATTTCGAATCCGAAACACGTTAAACGACATCCGTTTTCAACCAAATTTTACGGAAAGCGCTTAAACCATATATAAGACTTGTACCGGGCGTCGGAACCAAAATACAAGCCCGATACCACAGTCTTTTAATCAATTTTCATTTCTTTTTTCCTTAATAATTTCAGAAAAATAATTTCACAGAAAAATTCTTTCCTCGGGCTCTAGACCTCGGAATTCGACTCCTAGCACATGCCCGAGTCCCATATTTTTCTACGGACCTTCCGGGACCGTCCAATCTCGGGTCCGGGTCCGTTTATCCAAAATGTTGACCAAAGTCAACTTTAATCATATTAATATCAAAATTCATTATTTTTCACACAGAATTCATATTTAAGCCTTCCGGCTACACGCCCGGACTGCACACGCAAATTGAAGCAAGTACAAATGAGATTTTAAAGACCTCGGAAGCACGGAGTGGATGAGGAAATAGGTGATGACCCTTTGGGTGGTCACATCAGATTAGTCTCGAACCCTATTGCGTGCTATTACTTGTCCTATTTCTATCAATCCTGGAGGAATTTTAGGACTACTATTCTTATAAAAGTGGGGATTTAGGATGACTCTTAGGTTTAAAGGTAAAAATGCTAAGGCAACATACAAAAACACGTAGGACTACATTCAAAGGGGAAACATGTAAGAAATTAGAAGGCTCATACAATCCTCCGCAAATAATACACATAAATAGCACGACTCAAACACAGTTAAAGTCTGAATTTTAAAAATTCCTAAGGTAGGGGATTTGAGTCAGAACCAGATTTATTATATAGCTCAAATAAGAAGTCTGAATCAGGCCTGCCTGCTGGTTGTTGCGGTTGCTAATTAAATAGGTTTGGATTCAATTTTATCATTATTATTACCTAAGGCTTGCCTAGGCGTAATAGTGATGTCCTAGGAGCATGATATCTATTGTTGATTAGGAGTGTAATAAAACAGTAAATAATTCTAAACATGCAATTTGGATCTTATAGGCATGCTTTCTATTATAACTGATTTTAATCTTATAGGCATGGTGTCTAATTGATCATGAGGCAGAGTAGGCAGGATTTATTTGATCATAGCGAAATTCTTATAGACATGATTTCTATAAAAATCTTATAGGCATGATATCTAAATTCGAAGCTGATTTTAACCTTAGGGCATGATGTCTGATTATAGCCATTAGATCCTATAGGCATGGTATCTACGTGTGGAAGTAAAACATGCAGAATTTATTAAACAGATCCTATAGGCATGTTATCTAAGTGTGGAAGTAAAACATGCAGAATTTATTAAACAGATCCTAAGCCAGGATATCTACCCTTAAAACATGCATAATTGCCCCATCCCTTTTTACTAGCCAACCCCAATGTTTGTTAAAAATTATTACAGACCAGATACTTAAATTACAAAAGAAGTGCAGGAATAAGAAATTATAACCAAAAGAAGCCCATGACTTCCTATTTGAGTTATATAATTAATCACTTCAGATGCCCATGATGTTCAAAGCCTTTCTCATACCTGGGTGTGCCAAAGTTCCCTAAGGGTCTCGAGGGACCATGGGCAGTGTTTACACCCAGGTTTGCATAACCAGATAGAAATGAGTGCAGTGTGGAAAGGCCAACCCTTATGCGTCCAAGTTCTGAGGGAGCTCAAGGGTCCCAAGGCAAGGCTCAGACAAGAGAGGTAGAACCTAGGTTCTAAGAATATAGTGGAAGTGCAGGACAAAGATTGATTAAAACTGAGTTGGAAATAGTAAGTATTAATGGGTGATTTGAAAACAGTAGTAGTAGAGCTCAAAATACCCCCAGAATCAGTAGTTACACAAAGGGGTCGAGGGGTTTTGGAAATACATTGTATGAAGTATATGACCCTAGAAAGGGGCAGGTTTGGTCATGCACAACAATAGATGATGCTGGCCTGCCACAAACCAACCAAAGGAACATAAACACATAGTGGGGATATGGGGTTTGGAATTCATAAGTCAGTAAATCACATAACAACCGACTGACAGAGTACATACATAGGGAAACATTAATCTAAAAGGGCAAGGGAGCATATTTCAGCATACTAGTAATGTAAACAGACTGCATAAACATCGGCATAAGTGAGCATGAATGAGAAACTGAAGCAACTTAAAGAAACATATTGTTGTTGAGACTTAAAGAGTAAACTAGGACATACCAGTAGAGAAGCAAAGTGCAGAAAGGTAAAGCAAACAAGAGTCCACAGTCTAGCCTTGGCTTTCAGCCGGCTAGATAAAGCAATAGCACAAGAGTTTTAAGTGTAAGTGTGTGTTTTGAACTCAAGTTGTTCGTCTCTTTTAAAAGAAGAGGGGGTGGGTATTTATAGCTTTTGAAAACGAGTGATAAGTAAGGTAATAAGTAAAGTCTTAACACAAACATGGAAACAATCACAAGTCAGAATCAATTAACACAAGTGATTCCCTTTAATTAAGGAATCATTGTTTAACAAGTAGTAGCATGTTTAATTAAGGAAAAAATCAATTTGGGGACAGATTGATTATTGCCATATAAGGGGAAGTAAAAAAATTAAGTAAACAATCAAGTCTAAGTACAAAATAGGTTTATTTTGGGAAAGGATTCAACAAGGTAAAATATCACAGTAAAGGGAAAGGAGTCAATTAATTTTAAATAGGCGAGTGAAATTAGGGTTTGTAAAGAAAAAGCTTTTGCAATCAGTCATCAGATCAAAATCAATCAAGGAAGAAACTTCAGTATATAAATAGAGTGAACAGAAGCATCACACATGCGAGGCCAAACACATTGGAAAAAGAGATAACACGAACATACAATAGTGGCAGAAATAAGCTAGATTCAGTAGTAAGGAAAATATTCGAGGCACAGTAGTCAAATAGGTCAAGTAGTCACATAGAATCAACAGTGAAGAAGAACATAGTATCCGAAAAGAGAAATCAGAAACATGTAAAGGTCTCACAGTAGTAATAAGTGAGAAAAACTTCTAAGAAATTTAGGGCTTCAGTAGTAGTTGAGTTTAAGAGATGGTAAGGACTCAAAATCAAACAAGTCAAACAAGGAAAAGAGAGTCAGAAAAAAGAACAAGTACACACTTAAACAAACAGTTTCAGAACTCGGATAAGACTAAAATGAACTAGGGTTTTTTTAACATGATGAAATAGATAGAGGAATAATATGAGCAAATCGTTCTAAACATAGAAAAATCACAAAAAAATATTAAGATAAGAGAAGAGATCTTTTGAAAAACTTAAAGGAAACCCTAATCGTCGAAAAAATGAAGAGTCATTTTGAAAGAAAAGTTGAAGAACCTTCGAGAAAATACTTAAGGAATTCATAGTAAGTACAGACCTAAGAGAGATCTGAAATAGAATTGAAAGGTCTTAGAGCTAGGGTTTCAAAAAACCCAAAAGAAGTGAGAAAGACTTTGAAATTTAATGATCTAACCAGAAAAAGACAAGGATCGACCTTGAAAGTCCATGAATGGCCAGAGAAAGGTCATGGATGGCCGGAGAAAGGCCATGAACAATAGTCGAGCAAGGACTGGACCAGATTCCTTCGAGGACTGGCCATGAAACCACAGAAACAAATGCCTAGGAGCCATAGGAGGCTAATACACGTCTCAAATGACCACGAGGAAGGTATTAGGGTGGGATTAGATGGCGGCAGCTATGGTTCAGGTGAGGTTTCAAAGAGAACTGAGAGAATAGGGATTCAAGGGCGGCATTTGGTGATAAATGAGGTAGGGTAAGGGGTCGTTTAAGGTTATAAATTGAAAGGGTGCATAGTGGTTGTTGATCTAAATGATTAATGGCCAGGATTGAAATAGTTAGGTAGGGGGTCTGGGTTGGGTCGTTTAATTGGGTTAGGGGTCGAGTTTGAATGGGAATTGGGCTGGGAAATTGGGTTTAGTTTGGGATCAGATTTAGGCTAAAATTGAAATGTAATTGGGCTATTATTTGAATAGCCATTTTTCCCCTTTTAAAATTATAAAAAATAGGAAATTAACTTCTGAAAATAAATTGAAAGCACTTAAATAATTTATAACATATAACTAACAATTCAAAAATACAGTACTTAATTTTATGAACATAAAACACAATTAAATCTTAAAACGACTAATATTTTATGTGCAATTAGCTTTTAAAAAATACTGAATAAAATTATAAAAATTACCTTTTCTATATATTGGCATAAAGACAAAAATCCAAATAGAATGAATTACAAAAAATAATAATTTTAGAAATGATTATTGGATTTTATGGATTAAAAAAGGAAAATAAATTGATTTTAAAAATCTCAAAAATTATGAAAAAATAATAAAACACTTGAATATGCTTACATATGCATATATGTGCCATTTTGAAGTTATTTTGCATATTGAAAAATATATAAAAAAAATTGGGTGTCAACAAACACTCTATCTAGATTTTTCAAACATTCATCAAATGAATCACCCACAACACTAAAGTCGTCCATGAACACCTCCAAAATATATTCCACCATATCGGTAAAAATGGCCATCATACACAGTTGAAATGGTGTCGGTGCATTACACAACCCAAAAGGCATTCGAGAAAAAGCAAAGGTGCCATATGGACAAGTAAATATGGTCTTCTCCTGATCTTCTAGAGCAATCAAGATTTGGTTGTAACCAAATTTTCATCCAAGAAATAGTAGAAGGCACGCCCAGCAAGACGATCAAGCATTTGATCAAGGAAAGGCAATGGGAAGTGATCCTTGCGCGTTACCTTGTTCAGCTTGCAGCAGTCCATGCACACTCTTCATCCGGTCACCGTCCGGGTTGGAATTAATTCATTTTGAGAATTGATCACCACGGTCATACCACCCTTCTTCGGCATACACTGCACCGACAAAGTCTACGAGCTATCAGAAATATGGTACACAACCCCGACATCTAACCACATAATCACTTCTTTTTTCACAACTTCTTGCATTGCCTCGTTCAACCTTCTTTGATGTTCCAAGGAGGGTTTTACATCATCTTCAAGAATAATCTTGTACATACAGAATACGAGGCTTATTCACTGAATATCAGCTAAAGTCTATCCAATTTCCTTCTTTTGCTTTTTGAGCACTGCCAATGTGGCATCTACCTGCATGTTAGTAAGACAAGAGGAAGGAATAACTGGCAAAGTCGAACTAGGGCCTATGAATTCATACCTGAGGTGTGGAGGAAATGGCTTCAACTCCAACACCAGAGGCTCCTCAATTGAAGGCTTTATTGGAGGAGTCTTTCTATTTTCAAGATCCAAAGAGAGTTTCCTAGGCTCATAAGAATAAGAGCCCATTCCATGTAAAGCATTCACGCACTCCACTCGGCCCGCATCATCATTGACATCAAGATTCAACAATACGGCCTCTAGAGGGTCCTCCACATTGATCATTGCACTAGTATCATCAATTATCACAGTCGTGACAAGATCCACAAATGAGCACACTTCGGTACAATTGGGCTGCTTCATTGACTTGCACACATGAAAGACCACTTTTTAATCACCCACCCGGAAAGTGAGTTCCCTTGCTTCAACATAAACTAAGGCCTTCCCCGTAGCAAGGAAAGGTCTCCCCATTATGATCAGAACTTCATAATCTACCTCACAATCCAAGATCACAAAATCAGCTGGCAAGATAAATTTGTCCACCCGGACGAGAACATCATATATTATACCCAAAGGCCTCTTCATCGATCTATCTACCATTTGCAACCTCATGGAAGTCAACCTCGCCTGTCCAATCCCCAAAGTCTTGAAAACTGAGTAGGGCATCAAGTTGATACTCGCCCATAAATTACATAGAGCTTTAGCAAAGTCTGCACTTCCAATAGTGCAAGGAATGGTGAAAGAACCGGGATCCTCCAACTTCGGAGACATTGAATGCACTAACTTGGTGGGTCATCTTAATAGTTTCACAGTCCATGGATATTTTCTTTATCACCAAATCTTTCATGAATTTAGCATAGCCAGGCATTTTCTCCAAAGCCTCCACTAAAGGCATATTAATGGATAAGCTCTTCATCATGTCAATGAACTTTCTGAACTGATTCTCGTTTTTCTACTTTGCTAGACTCTGAGGATAAGGTGGAGGTGGCCTAGGCAAGGGTGCCTTGGATTTTGGCATAACTGGCTCCGGCATGTCCATTACCTGTTCCCTAGACGGGTTCACGTCATTCTATATTTCCACCTCGGCATCTTGAATATCAATCCTCACTTCTTCATTCACATTTTCATCAATCACATTTTCAACCATCAAAGGAACATAATCTTCTTGCAACTCAACTTCATCACTCAAAATTTGCTTTTGTTTGGAGGCATTCACATCACCGCCTCATCCACTCCTTGCAGTTACCGACATAACATGATTGTTCCCACCCTTTGGGTTAACTACCGTATCACTTGGTAGAGCCCCCTTAGGGCGAGTATTCAAAGACTGTGAGATTTGGCCTAGCTGAACCTCCAAATTTCTGATTGAAGTGTTGTGAGATGCCAACTGCACAACGAAGTCAACATTCTATTTCATCATCTGTTCAAACATCATTTCTATTCTTCCCATGTCATTATTGGAAGAACTAGGACCCTAGGATGGAAAAGGCGGTGGATTGCTCCGTTGTTGATACGCTGGGGGCCTTTGAAAGCCTTGCCCTATGATTTCCCTAGTTGTTGTTATTCCACCCACCCTGGTTTTTATTTCCACCCCGATTGTTGTTGTTGCCCCAGTTTCCTTGGTTGCTCTGATTGTTGTTTTGATTGCCCCAATTTGGATTTTGATTGTTGTTTCCCCAATTGTTGTTACCTTATTGTTGGTTATTCCAATTGTTGTTGCCCTGTTGTTGGTTACCCCAATTGCCTTGGGATCTCCATTATTGCTGTTGGTTAGAAGAATTGCCCCTTTGGCCATGATAATTATTCACGTATTGTACCTCTTCATTCTGCCCATCATAACCATCATCTTGGAATCCACCACAATCATTGTTAAATTGATCCGAACTCCCTTGGTTCTATTGACCTCTTTGTCTTCTATTGTTCACTACTAAGGCATTCACATGGCGAGGATTTTGAACTTGCTGCAACTGTGCCTTTGCTAATTGGTTCATTGTTGTTGTAAGTTCCGCTATAGCTTACCCATGGTCATGTAGTTCTTTGTGCAAGTGAGTGACCATGGGGTCACCCTGTGGCACATTGGCTCTACTTTTCCAAGTGGAGGACATGTCAGCCATCTCGTCAAGAATGGCATAAGCTTCATCATAAGGCAGCTTTATGAAGTTATCCCCAACAAGTTGGTTCACTATGCATTGACTCATTGTGTTGATGCTCCGGTAGAAGGTCTGTTGTATCATTGCCTCTGTCATATCATTGTTGGGGCATTCCTTCACCATGGTCTATATCTCTCCCAAAGCTCGTGTAATGGTTCAGTGGGCTCCTGCTTGAAAGCTAATATCTCATCCCTCAATGCTGCCATGTGCCCCGGTGAGAAAATATTTGCAATGAACTTATCTACCAACTCATCCCAAGTAGTGATGGAATGGTTGGGAAGTCGCTCAAGCCAATCCATTGCCTTCCCTCTAAGTAAAAATGGTAAGACTGTCAACCGAAGTGCATCCTCGGACACATTGGTTTGCTTGCTCCCCTAACAGGTATCCACGAACCCCTTGAGATGTTTGCAAGCATTCTAAGTGGGAGCACCCGTGAAATACCCTCGCTGCTCCAACAATGTCAGCATAACATTAGTAATTTGGAAATTGCCCGCCCCAGATCCGGGGCGGGACAATTGCACTAGCGTAGACTTGGTTGGGAAGTACTCGAGGAGCCACCCTTGGAGGTGGCGGAGGAGGGTCTGGAATTTTTTCATTTGCATTGGCCCGACGTCTCTACGTTGTCCTTGAGGTACAAGAGGCACCTCATCATCCCTGACATCATCTACCTCATCCCTCCGCAACCACATTTACAAGAGGGTCATTGTTGTATGTTGCCATTTTGTACCTGGAGTTGTGACACACACAAATTAGTAACGCATAAGGAAAGAAGAACAATACACAAAACTATTTAGATAGATAACCAAGACCGTTAGCTCCCCGGCAACGGTGCCAAAAAGGTGATCGAAGCCAACCTTGTACTACTATAAAGTAGCAAGAGTGGTCGAAGCAGCTTTTACCCGAGAAGGTCGGGAGCGATTTCCACAAGGAGCTAGAGATGGGATTTTAGTTTCTATCTAAATTGGAGTTGCATAATTCTTTCTAATTGTACTATTAAACATATTTGGTTTTGATATTACTTCTAAGTTTATACTACTAAGATGCTAAATTAAGCTAAGAGAATACTATTGAAGGTTGTCTAATTAGTTAAAAGGCACTAGGGGAGTGACTTTCTCCTAGGTGGATACTTGACGGGTTCTCGTGTCTAAGGCTATGTTGTCATATTTGGGAATTACGATATAACCATTGCACGATTCTACTCACTCTATACCTCTCGGTAGTTCGAGTGATTTTGCCCTAATTAACTTTCTCAAGATCAATTTGGTATGATCATTTGTGCAAGCAATTGAGATTCAAGTCGGGTATTACAATCTCTCGATTTAACCCTTTAATTGGGGCTATCAATCTCTTGATTACGCACCAATTCCTTGTTGGACTAATTTTTATAGACTTAGGCTCTCTTTCTCAAGAAGAGCCCAAGTTAACTAGGCATAAACTAGTGTTTGCAACCACTAATTCAACATTAAAACCATAAGTTAATTTAAATATCAAACACCCATAGACATTCAAGCCTTAAAATACAAGACCCATCAATTACCCACACTAGGGTTGAGCCACAACCCTAGCTACTTGGTCTAGCTACTCATGATAATAGAGGAAATCAAAGAAATAGATGAAGAAAAACCCATAACAATTAATTACTAACTGGAACTTGAAGATTCAATGATAAAACTATTGTAAAATTACTCAAAACGGTAAAAGAACACTATTCACGAGCGCAACTCAGCTTAAAATTATAACTGATGACCTAAAAATGGGAAAAGAAACTATTTATACTAGGCCAAAAATTCTGGACAAAATACCCCTGCGGGGCTAGTGCAGACCGCACAAAATCGAGTGCGGCCGCACTAAGACTCTTGGCTAAAATTTTAGCTTTCTGAACTTGGCCATCGCGGGCCGCACAAAATGCACCGCGGCCATGGTGGCTCATGTTGTGGTCCGCACAAAATGGAACGCGAGCCGCATTGGCAATGTTCCTCTAACTTGACAACTCTCTGAACTTGAGCTTTGCGGACCGCACAGAAATAAGTGCGGCTGCAATAAAGTAAATGCAGACTGCACAGAATGGAGTGTGACCACATTACTTGGCTGCCTGAAATGAGCACTCTCTAAATCTCTTCTTTGCGGACTGCACAAAATGGAGTGCGAACGCATTGGTCCTGTTATACTAAGCTTGAACTTGTTCTTGGTACTTGTGCATGTTTCACTCCTTTTTGAGCTGGTTTTGACGAATTGTCACCTTGTTGACCAAACCCTGTAATCAAGTACAACATGTGAGCCTTTGGGACTATTTTGTACACTTTTCTAATCAAAACTCAAGTAAGAAAGAATGTAAAATATATCATAATCCCTAGTTATCACATATATTCAATGGTGATTCCCAACTTGATCGCACCTATGGCTCTTTACCCCCTTTGGATCATCACATGACTTTCAGAGAGTTCGTTCATGGGAATACCAAATTCTTTCACAGTGCAAATTGGCAAGATGTTTACTGAGGATCCTCCATCAACCAAATTTCAATTTACCCTTTCATCATGCATATAGCCAATCAGGTACAACAGGCGGTTATGAAGAGTGTCACCTAGTAGAAGGTCATCATTTGTAAACGTAACTTTTTCCTCACACGCATTAACTTCTTGAGGAATAGACTCGATGGGCTTTTCTGAAGATGGTGCCAATGATAGGTCATCACTGTTTTCTTCCCCTTTATCAGCATTGTAACAAGAGGCCTCAATACCATAATGGAAAATCTTCAATACCATAATGGCCTCAATAGCATTGTAACAAGAGGCCTCAATACCATAATGAAGAGTGTCACCTAGTAGAAGGTCATCATTTGTAAACGTAACTTTTTCCTCACATGCATTAACTTCTTGAGGAATAGACTCGATGGGCTTTTCTGAAGATGGTGCCAATGATAGGTCATCACTGTTTTCTTCCCCTTTATCAGCATTGTAACAAGAGGCCTCAATACCATAATGGAAAATCTTCATGCGAAACCAACATGGAAAGAAATCCTCCAAGGTCACTGGATGTCGTGGCTTTTGAGGGTGGTACATCTCTACTTTTGCTTTCTTCAAAGAACTAACTGGATTTTGTTTCATTGGTTTTTTTACCATCATTTTCCTTATTGGTTGTTCTATTGATTCTTTTTGTGGGCTCCTTTTATGGCACCTACGATGAGTCACCAACATCTAACCTTCATCATCATCAGGTTAACGTCTTCAACTTTGTTGTTATCCAGTAATTTTTCAACTTTGATTTCTTTTAAACTGCATAACTCATCTAGACTGAATGAGCCAAAGGTGATAGAGATTTGGTTTGTACCTGCTTTCTGATCTTCAAGCATGGTCTTCTTTTCACGGGCCAAGTCCATAACTTTGTCCTTGAAGAAAAAACACTTCTCCGGAGGGTGGCTTACAAGTCGATGATATTTGCAGTAATTCGGGTCATTCGTTTTCCCAGCTTCATTTGGTCACTTCATCTCCGGAAGCTCAATGAGATTTAACTCAAGGAGTTCTTCAAAAATTGCTGGCACATCGGAGTCCAGAAATGGGTACTCCTTTTCTTGCATTTATTTTAAAGTCAATTTACCACTTGGTTTATCTTGAAAAGAAGTGGATTTTGTACTGTGCTTCTTGCTCACCTTCATTGTGAACTTCACATGTGATGTGTCGACATTCATGGCTTTTTTGTTTTCAGAACTCGTTACCAACTTGCTCCATTTCCTGACTTCTTGCTTATCACTCCCTTTGCTAGGATCATAGATAGGCAACCTTTCGTTTCCAGCGGAGGCCATGCTTAACTCCATGTTATGGGCACGAGTCGTAAGTTCTTAAAATGTGCTAGGCTTGATACCTTGCAAGATGTAGCAAAGTCCCTGATGCATGCCTTGGATGCACATCTCTATGCCAGAAGCTTCACTAAGCCTCTTTTTGTAGTTGAGACTTGCATTTCTCCAACAATTGATAAAGTCGATAAACTGTTCACTCTTTCGTTGACGAGTATTTGTGAGTTCTATCATACTCATAGTACGTCTCGTGCTATACAACCGATCGATGAACTCTTGCTCTAGTTGAACCCAACTATATAGATCCAGCCTCGAGTTCTATGTACAGTAAAAAAACATTTCCTTTTAGCGAGTAGACAAACTGCTTGACGGGGTAATCTCCATAAGTCCTAGCATTGTTGCACGTCTCAACGAAGTGCACCACATGTTATTTTGGATTACCTTTACCATCAAACTGTTGAAACTTTGGAGGTTGATAACTAGCAGACATCTTCAACATATCGACCCTTGCAGTGTACAACTTTGCATATGTAAGGGAGGACTTGGAAGCAAATTCATACTTATTTTTAATAGTTCCTTCAATGAACTCCTTCAGTTGATTGATTGGAATCATCCCTTCAGATAAGACAAGGATAGCCTTAGCGGCTGCTACTTGTCTTGGGGAAGAATCACTCTCTGAAACTTCTGGGAGCTTTCCAGGTGCGTGGGTGGATTCTTCTTCCATAAATATACCTACCCTATCTGTTAGCTTGCCGATTCTAGCATCTTGATTTTACATGTACTTGGTCTAGCCAGAGATTGCTTCCGTCAGGTTTGCCAACTGCTCCGCCACAGATGAAGTGTTTGTCACCATGGCTTGCATGATTGATGTGGACCATGGAGAGTAGCATGGATTGTCACACAAATTGATCATTGATTGACTCATTCTATGTTGTGTAAGTGGGGATGATCCATCACTTGAAGCATCATCATCTTCCTTCACAGTAGAATGCTTGGTTCCGAAGAGGTCAAGCAGAGCAAGAGTTTTCTTGATCATTTCATCAACATCGCTTCCTCCTTCGGGTGCGTTTGTGGAAAATCTTGCTCCTTTTGAGGATGAAGATTCGAAAATTAGGGTAGATGCGGACGACACTTGGGGTGCTTGTTGTCCTAGCGAGCTTGCTTTGCTCCTCGTAACTGGTCCAAAGCTTCCAAAGGTAACATCGATGATGTTTTTCACATCAGCATAGAACCTAGAATTAGCAGCCTTGGTCGAAGTTGAACTGGAGTTGATTTTCTTTGAAGCCATTTCGATGTTCTTGAACTTTGGTGATTTAAAAGTTGAGATGAGAGGTAGAGATTATCCCACTAGGCATGCCAGAGTTTATAAACAATAAATTGCGTTAGGAAAATAATCGAGATCGAAAAATATTGCGACGATCGTAGTATTTGATTTCAAGTAATATAAGTGTTACAATCTCTATAATTCATCTTATTCTACTTTTTCAATATAAATTCAAGTGCCTTTGATCTTGATCTTGAATTTGAATATGATTTATCCGTCACAAATACTTTGATTGTTGCCACGAATTGTATAACGAATAAATAGCCTTGATCTTGAACGCCTTGTATTTGATTTTACTTCATTCTTGATCTTGAATACTTGAACTTTGTGTTGAAGTGCTTGAATGCTTGAACACTTGCAGTTTGTAGAGAATTGTGGCCTTTGATCCACGAACTCTCTTGTGTCTTCTTATTATAACTTCTGGTGTCTTTTCTGAGTTAGGAGGACCCCTATTTATAGTTGTGGGAGGAAAAAGTTATATAAGAACAAACTCTTTTCGACCAATCAAATTGAAGTGTGACAAGGCCGCATTTGATTGGCCAGAACATGTCACTTGCACACGTGGCGCGATTTCATTGGCCCTTTAATCTGACTTGGCATGCCTTGTCATTTTGACACATGGTACGATCCTATTGGCTCTTCTGTTTGACTTGGCATGCCACATCATTTTGACACGTAGCACCAAACTGGGCCTCTAGGAAGATGGCATATTGAACCTAATGAAGTGGGCTCATCATCTGTAACCCAATCGAATGGGCTAGCTTAGTATATTTGGACTCGTTTATTTAACCCATATGTATTTGACTAATATAATTAATATAGCCCATAATATCTATTTGGACTAATATACCTTGAATTTAAAGTACAATCCAAATAATTTTATGGATTTAAATCCAATAAAATTTAAATATCTACCTAAAGTTTAGGATTAAATTTGTTTAATATTTAATTGAGAATATTAGCTAGATATCAGGATAAAAATTAAGTAAATAAGAGATTATCTATCGTAATTATAATTTTTCCATATGTTTTGAACCAACCAACCTAACTTTTAATTTTTATGTTCTTATTTTTTTTCCGTTTATTTTACTTTGTCTTTTTTCCCACCCCTTTTTTGGGTCTCTCCATTTCCCTCCTTCCAACATGTTAAAAGACCAAATGGATAGACAAAAATAAATAAATATCTTACGCTATGACGGCTACACTGCACCACATAACAGCAAAAAGCACCAAATCTAGGACTAGGAGGTCGAAGTTTTCCTTGGGCTCTCATCCATTTCACTCGCCAAATTCGTTATTTGAAGCACTCCAAGCCTCTCTACATTACCAGACCTTTTTACTCTCCAGGTTCACCTTCTTTCTCCGTATCTTCACATGCAAATGTGCGCAATAATACTTGGACAGCAGTAGCACTGTAGATTGGAGTAACTTTGTTTGTCACTGATGTTAATTAGTTTCAAAAGTTTGCTTAACTGATCTGATTTTGTCTCTTTTTCATCATCTTATTAACTGTTCTCTTCCTGTTGTCTCTTAATCATGCATTTCTGAATACTTTGTTTTCAATTGTTATTTAATCTGATTGAATCATAATGTGCTTTGGTTTGTTTGTTGCCGTTATAGTACACATAGTGATACTACCAGGAAGTGTATATTTATGAGTTGCATGCTATTTGTCTTCAGATGGTGCACTAATGTGGAAAAGCAAGTAATTTGCATATTTGAAATGAACGTGTGCGAGAAAGAAAAAAAAAATCCTGTTTTCTATTGTGCGTATTTTCGAATTATTTGTTTAATGATCATGTATTAGTTAATAGCCACATTCCTAACCAAGCAGCCAAGAAGGGAATTACTCTTTTTGCTTTTTGTGAATGATTAAATGAGATCCTTTTTTATTGAAGCAAGTGATTCCTGCCAGATAAAGTAGAGGGAGAAAAAGAATAGACCATCTATCCGTTGATTCACTAATAATGCGCTAATTAGTAATCATTTGTATGTGATTCTTCTAAAACTGACCTTAGAACTTGCGTACTTTTTGTCATTTAAACTCCCTTTTATCAACAATTGATACTAGATCTTCCTTTTCTTGCCCCCTTCAATCATGATACTTTCTATACTTTCCAGGAGAAAAATATTCTGATATCTATATGTCTCCCTATTTTTGTGTTTATTTTCGGTGGAGTTCCTCCAATATATTATGCATAATTATTCATGATTTGAAACTAAAAGAGCTATTAACTCATAAACCAGAATACAATTTTCTGTTTTATTAATGGTCCTTCTACATGTTTAATAGAACCTTGTCAGTTGTCAGTTTGCTCAGCAATGGAAAATTCTGGAGCTAGCACCTCCTAGGAATTACCTCTGGGTTTTGATGCAACTTTTGAGGGAGAATACTTTTCTCAGTCTAATTTTCTTCAAGATTTAACCAGTATCCCTACTATTGACGAAGCCTGGACTTTCACATCTACCAGTGGTCATTGTTCTCCTAGACCCCACTTGTCGGATTTCTTGTTGTTGTTGCACTGGTCATTGTTCTCTTTTTTATGTATGAATAGGCAAAATAGCAGTTGAGGTTGAAAATAAAGAATGGTAGTACATAACATTGAGGATTAAGAATGAAATGTTCTATTTATGCGCTCTTGTCTTTGTAAATTAATTTAAAAAATTAACTTTTATTCTCTCAACGCTGCCGACTTACGACTATCTTTTACTTTTACTACTGTAGGAGGCGTCTGGTTATTTCTCAATTATCCAACCAAATCTTCTTGCCAACAAGAAAAGGAGATACATACTGGCTAGTCATATTTCAAAAGAAAGTTCAAATTCTGTGAGCTTTGAATGGGTCACATTCCCTATTGAGATGTCCAGTGTGTCTACAATGGTGCCATCACCTTCAGATTCAAAGCTTCTTGCTGTTCGAAATCCTGAAAATGATTCTCCAACCAGATTAGATTTGGGGTCAATCTCTAGTCAAAAAGGAGTTTTGTCTCTTTCTCTCTCTGTTCATGATTCTGTATATGTCGACGGATGGTAACTTATGGTAGCAAATAAACATCACTATTTCTTCACTTCTCGATTACATGGTGTTAGCTAGCATATGATAATGCAGGTTTGATGGAATTTCATGAAATAATGATGAAATTCTTACTGCTTATGTCGCTGAGGAGCCGGTTCCCTAAAAGCCTACATTTACTAATTCTGGTTACAAGAAAGGGAATTCTACGGATAAGGAACGTGGTAGCTGGAGTGGTCAAGGGGATTGGAAGAGGACGGGGGAGAAACTTATCCTGGAAAAAGAAATCCAGATCCTTTCGTAAACAGTGTTGACAGGTAATGTATCATAATATTTTCTTACATTTGTTTTATCAAAGGGTGTTAATTTGATTTCTTTGGATGGTTCTACAAATTTGTGCAGTGGAGAAGTATATCCTGTTGAAGGAATGTCAAAGATGTTGAGTGTTGGACAAGTTTGGTGGGGTGGGGTTGGGGGGTG
>MU767124.1:6542-18335 GCA_026770625.1 Nicotiana glauca
TATTTTTGCAACTGTTGAAAAGGCATATTTTCAAAAGAGGTTTTAACTGAGCTGGAGATTTTCTAAAGGATTTTATCGATGTTACGGTTTTACTATCTTTCTCAAAGGGTTGTACTATCTTTTATAGCATTTTGATGTGCCCATACGTGTTTTCTTATCGCTCAGTTATTATTCTCTCTTATTACCACTGAGTTGGAAGTACCTACTTTACTCCCTGCACCTTGCGTGCAGTTGCAGGTATTGTTTACCCGATAACGGGTTATTAGCAGGACCGAAGGCCATATTGTGGTAGTTGAGCAAGGTGACCGCCAGCGTTCGCGGCACCGTATTCCATCTTTGAATTCCAGTTTTATCTTGTATATATATACTTTGTTGGCCCAATAGTAGTGTCCCTACTCATTAGATGCTCGTGACTTGTGACACCCCGGTCGGACTGTATTGGGTTGTATTTATACTGATTAATTCATATTTGAACTGTTATATAACTGATTAACTGCTTTAAGTAGTGTTCTGAGATAGTCTGGCTGGCCTTGTCTTTCCGAGAGGCGCCATCACGACCGGATTTGGGAATTGGGTCGTGACAGTTACATTTGAGGATTCATTATCTTAGACGTTCGTGACTTGTGACACCCTGGTTAGGGCTATGTTGGGATGGTTTTCCACTATTGTTATGCTTTATTCCGCGAACTATTGCTATTAAATCATGTTTTAAACTGTCTTATATTAATTAATTGCTTAAAGAGATGTACTGTGTAGGACTGGCTAGCCTTGTCTTCACGAGACACGCCATCACGATTAGGTTTGGGGTTAGGGTCGTGACACGGGTGTTCTGAAGGTTCGAGTAGGTCCATCTCATGATTTTAGACTTGTCGGTATGTTCGGATGGGGTCCGGGAGCCCCGAGCGTCAATAGGATGAGGCTTGAGTGAAGTGGAAAACTTTGAGAAGGCCTGAAGGTTGTTGTTTCTCTCATAACCACATCTGCGGTTCTTGGACCGCAGATGCGGTCCTCCCATCGCAGAAGCGGCCCAGGGCCAGCTAGGCCAGGAACCGCAGATGCGGCTCCCAAGCTGCAAAAGCGGCTCCGCATATGCGGTCCCAGCTCCTTGGCCCCATTTTCGCAGATGCGGCCCTTTCCTCGCAGATGCGGTCCCCGGACCGCAGATGTGGAAATCATTGGGTAGTGAGGTTCATTTTATACGGGTTCTAAGTATTTTTATCACATTTCCACTCCTCCTTTGGGCGATTTGGGAGCTTTTGAGAGAAGGACTTCACCTAGAACCTTGAGGTAAGTGTGTGTGTCACGACCCCAATCCCGATCGTGATGGCGCCTAACACAACTGCTAGGCAAGCCCGACCATTTACACTAAACCTGAGCATGAATCTCATAACCAATTATTTGAATATCATTAACAGCACTAAAGTTTAAAGTATAAACTGCTAGCTAGAAATAAGCCGAATATCACGAAAATATGAAATAAACTCCCAAAGACCTGGAGGGTCATGAGTCTAGAGCCTCTAACAATACAGTGTAATAAGACTCCAATAATACATAGTTTCCAAAAGCTGCGGAAAGATAATAAAAGGGATAGGGGAGGAGTCGGGTCCTGCGGGTGTCAGGCAGCTACCTCGACAACTCCGAATAAGATCTAAAGTCAGCAAAAGCTCAGCTAAACTCCCGGGGTACCTGAATCTGCACACATGGTGCAGGGAGTAAAGTGAGTACTTCCAACTCAGTGGTAATAGACATGTATAATGACTGATAGCAAGAAATCCCAAAAATACAACAATATGAAGCTAAAACTAGTACTCCTACACATTTAACAATGCTAAAATCAACAAGTAAAAACAGTTAAAGCAGATAAATATCAATGCATGGATGAAATGCAAATGCACATGACCGCTACGGCGCGTAGCCCGATCCTTTGGGTACCCAGTGCTCACTGTGGGGGGTTCAGACTCCGGAAGGGCTCCTACAGCCCAAACGCAATATCAATATCACACCGCTGTGGTGTACATACCGATCCACTATCAGTCCAGCTATATACATGCAAGCCACACGGGCACAGTCAAACTTACCATTTATAGTTCCAATTATCAAAAATTATAATTATGTGTTTAAAACCTTAGAATTTTACTAGCCATTTCGAGACGATATTTAACTCAGGACTGATATCATGAAAATGTTGATAATAATCCCTACGGGATCCAAATAACCGGCATGCAGCCCAATTATATATCCATAACCATCCAAGTAGGAGGTTTACCAGCTAACTTCTAGCCAATGATATAGTACAACATCACTCGGTCGGACTAGGCCACACTCCTCAATCATAATCGACCCCCCGCACTCACCGTAGAGTACGTTTCTCGCCTCAATATAGCGTCACAGTGTGATATACCGGGGTTTCAAACCCTTAAGTCATCATCTACATCTATTACTCACCTCAAACCGGTCACGAGACTAGTCCGCCAAGCCTTTTCCTCTTGAATCCACCTCTTCGTGCGTCGAATATGATCAAAACCATAAGGAATGCACCATAATATGCTAATGGGACATAACCCAATCGAAAGAACTCGAAAAATACTCGAAAACACGAAATTGGCAAAACCCGAGCCCCGGGCCCAGGTCTCGAAAAATTTCAAAATTCACATTTTCGGAATCTTCGTCTCGCCACGAGTCCGTACATACCAAGAACTCCCAAATCGAACCACAAATGGCCCCTCAAACCCCAAGTTTTGAATTTTTGCTTCAAGCCTTAATTTCTTATAATTTAGCCATAATCTTATGAATTTCAAGGATGATTCTTCAATAAAAACATGTATTTAACTCCTAAAACTTACCTCCAATCGATACCCAGTCGAAACCCTCTTAATCCCTCTCCAAAAGCTCCCAAGATACTCAACAATGGAGGAAAATAACCCCCAAGTCGCGGATGAAATGCCATTTTAAAACCCTTCTGCCCAGGCCAATTTTTGCTTCTGCGGTCCCGTTTCCGCTTATGCGGGACCACTTCTGCGGCCAAAAATCCGCTTATGCGGTTCTCACGTAAAAACCCAGGCATCGCTTATGCGACTCGGGCTCCACTTATGCGACTCGGACTCCACTCCTGAAGCTGCTCCGTCAATTCCTTTAACTCAGTTGGTGCCATACGATAAGGAGGAATAGAGATGGGCTGAGTGCCCGACACCAGATCAATACCAAAATCAATATCCCTATCCGGTGGCATGCCCGACAGATCTGCTGGAAACACATTTGGGAAATCCCGCACAACTGGAACAGAATCAATACTAGGAGTCCCAGCTCCAACATCTCTCACAAATGCTAAATATGATAAACATCCCTTCTCAACCATTCGCTGGGCCTTTAAGAAAGAAATCACCCTGCTGGGAACATAATCAGTCCAACCTCGCCACTCAATCCTCGGACAACCAGGAATGGCCAACGTAACTGTCTTGGCATGACAGTCCAGAATAGCATGGTACGGAGATAGCCAATCCATACCCAGAATCATATCAAAGTCCACCATGCCCAACAACAGCAAATCAACTCGGGTCTCCAAACCCCCAATACTAACAAGACAAGATCGATATACGTGATCCACAATAATAGTATCACCCACCGGGGTAGATACATGCACAGGCAAGGCAAGAAAACCACGGGTCGTACCCAAATGATGGGCAAAATATGAGGACACATAGGAGTATGTAGACCCAGGATCAAACAAAACAGAAGCATCCCTGTGGCAAACTGATATAATACCTGTGATAACCGCGTCGGATGCAATAGCGTCTCTCCTGTCCGGAAGCACATAGAACCGAGCCTGACCACCGCTTGATTGATCTCCACCCCTAGGGCGACCCCTAGCTGTCTGGGATGGTGCTGAAGTAGATAGAGAGAAGAGGAGGGCTAATCCCTCTGTTGAGGCCGACCACTACGAAGTCGAGGACACTATCTCCTCAGGTGGCTAAACTCACCACACTTATAACATCTACCCGGTGCTGGAGAAGGGGACTGATGGGAACCCCTCGCTGCAGATGAACCCTGGACTGAAGGGGCAGGAGTAGAACTCTGAGCTGGAAGGGCACTGAGTGAAGACTGGCCCTGCTGATATCCCTGTCGGCCACGGCCAGAAAAAGCACCACTGTACCTTGGGCGACCTGTCGGAGGATGCCTGAAAGAACGACCTCTGCCCTGCTGGAACTGGCCCCTAGATGGAGCACCACTGTAGCTACTTGAACCTCGAGGACTCTTGGCCTCCCTCTCATCGCGCTCCCGGCGACGATCTGTCTCAATCTAACGAGCCATATCAACTACTTCCTCAAATGAAGCTACTATCATCCTCTCCCTAGTCATCAAAATACGAATCGGATAGTTGAGGCCATCCACAAACCTCCTGATCCTCTCCCGATCTGTCGGGATCATCTAAGTATCATGTCTAGCCAACTGTGTATACCTCAACTTGTACTGGGTCACTGTCATATCAGCTTGGATCAACCACTCAAACTGTCGGCGCAGCTCCTCTCTGCGAGACTGCGGCACATACTTCTCTAAAAAGAGAGTGGAGAACTGCTGCCAAGTAAGGGGTATTTCTCCTGCAGGCCTACGCCTATCGAACTCCTACCACCATGTAATGCTGGCCCTGAGAACTGGAAGGTGGTAAAAGACACTCCACTCGACTCTAAGATCCCTGTAGTGCAAAGCATCCGCTGACACTTGTCCAGAAATCTCTGGGCATCCTCGCCCTCAGTACTGCTGAATGTCAGAGGCTGAAGTATACCAAACCTCTCTAACCGACGCTGCTCTTCGTCTGGCATCACTGGAACTACATACCCTGGAGCTGGTGCGGCTGGCGCAACTGGAGCAACCGGTCCAACTGGCTGAGCTGGGGCTGCCTCTGGTGCCTGTAATCCCTGCACGACTGGCTCGGGTGTGCGAGTTGCGGGGGTCTGATGACCACCCCCAATCTGAGAAGTAGCTGCGATGGTAGAGACTGAAACTGCCTGAGCCAGACCAGTGCAGACAGATAAGATCTGAGCTAAAGCCTCCTGAAGACCAGGAATCACAGTAGGCACTGCCAGTGCCTGAATAGGTGTTTGGAGCATCAACAGCTGGAGGCTAGTCCTGAATAGGGGCAACTGGTGGGTCAACTGGTGTTGCCCCTGCTGCTCGACCTCGACCACGACCACGGCCTCTAGCAGGTGGCAATGGTGGTCGTTCACCACGTCTGGTAGCACGAGTCCTCGCCATCTGCGCGAGAATAGAATACAGAAATTTAGTTCTCGGAACAACAAAGCCGCACGATAAGAGTTCAAGAATATGAAGTGTTTCCTAAAAGTTCTACAGCCTCTCGAGGATAAATACAGACGTCTCTGTACCGATCCGCGACACTCTACTAACCAGCTCATGACTCATGAGGCCTAGTAACCTAGGCTCTGATACCAACTATTCACGACCCCAATCCCGGTCGTGATGGCGCCCAACACAACTGCTAGGCAAGCCCGACCATTTACACTCTCAACCCGATCATGAAGCTCAAAACCAATTATTTGAATATCATTAACAACACTAAAGTTTAAAGTAAAAACTGCTAGCTAGATATAAGCCGAATATCACGAAAATTTGAAATAAACTCCCAAAGACCTGGAGGGTCATGAGACTAGAGCCTCTAACAATACAGTGTAATGAGACTCCAATAATACATAGTTTCCAAAAGCTGCGAAAAGATAATGAAAGGGATAGCGGAGGAGTCGGGTCCTGCGGACGTCGGGCAGCTATCGCGACAACTCCGAATAAGCTCTAAAGTCAGCAAAAGCTCAGCTAAACTCCCGGGGTACCTGAATCTGCACACATGGAGTGAGTACTTTCAACTCAGTGGTAATAGACATTTATAATGACTGATAGCAAGAAATCTCGAAAATACAACAATGTGAAGCTAAAACTAGTACTCCTACACATTTAACAGTGCAAAAATCAACAAGTAGAGACAGGTAAATCAGATAGATATCAATGCATGGATGAAATGCAAATGCACATGACCGCTACAGCACGTAGCCCGATCCTTTGGGTACCTAGCGCTCACTGTGGGGGGTTCAGACTCCATAGGGGCTCCTACAGCCCAAGCGCAATATCAATATCACACCGCTGCGGCGTACAGCCCGATCCATTATCAGTCCAGCTATATGCATGCAAGCCACACGGGCACGGTCCAACTTACCATTTTTAGTTCCAATTATCAGAAATTATAATTATGTGTTTAAAACCTTAGAATTTTACTAGCCATTTCGAGACGATATTTAACTTAGGACTGATATCGTGGAGACGTTGATAATAATCCCTACAGGATCCAAATAACTAACATGCAGCCCAATTATATATCCATAACCATCCAAGTAGGAGGTTTACCAGCTAACTTCTAGCCAATGATATAGTACAACATCACTCGGTCGGACTAGGCCACAGTCCTCTATCACAATCGACCTCGCACTCACCGTAGAGTACGTGTCTCACCTCAATATAGCATCACAGTGTGATATACCGGGGTTTCAAACCCTCAGGTCATCATCTACATCTATTACTCACCTCAAACCGGTCACGAGACTTGTCCGCCAAGCCTTTTCCTGTTGAATCTACCTCTTCACGCGTCGAATCTGATCAAAACCATAAGGAATACATCATAATATGCTAATGGGACATAACCCAATCGAAAGAACTCGAAAAATACTCGAAAACACGAAATTGGCAAAACCCGAGCCCCGGGCCCATGTCACGAAAAATTTTGAAATTCACATTTTCGGAATCCTCGTCTCGCCACGAGTCCGTACATACCAAGAACTCCTAAATCGGACCACAAATGGCCTCTCAAACCCCAAGTTTAGAATTTTTGCTTCAAGCCCTAATTTCTTATAATTTAGCCATAATCTCATGAATTTCAAGGATGATTCTTCAATAAAAAAATGTATTTAACTCATAAAAGTTACCTCCAATCGATAACCAGTCGAAAACCTCTTAATCCCTCTCCAAAAGCTCCCAAGATACTCAACAATGGAGGAAAATAACCCCCAAGTCGCGGATGAAATGCCATTTTATAACCCTTCTGCCCAGGCCAATTTTCACTTCTGCAGTCCCGTTTCTGCCTATGCGGGACCGCTTCTGCGGCCAAAAATCCGCTTATGCGGTTCTCACTTAAAAACCTAGGCATCGCTTATGTGACTCGGGCTCCGCTTCTGCGGTTCACCTCGACCGCTTCTGCGGTTCTATTTCCACTCATGCGGAACCACTAATGCGGACCAAGTTCCGCTTCTGCGTAACGTTTACTAAAGGGGCATGACCGCTTGTGCGGTCCAAAACTCGCACCCGCGATTCCGCTCCTACGGTCAAGATTTCCGCTTATGTAGACACTGTTGAACACTCGCCCCGCACCTGTGGAGATTCTTCCGCTTTCACGAAGCCGCATCTGCGGTCTCCCTTCCGCAGATGCAGAAATGCCTGCTGCAACAAAACCAACAAAACTTCCAACTTCAAATTCTCTCGTTCAACCACCCGAGGCCCCCGGGACCTCAACCAAAAGCACAAACATGACCTATTTCCTTATTCAAACTTGCTCGAATCATCAAAACGCTATCGTTAATATCAAAATCCTCAATTTTCATCAAATCAAAGCCTAAGTTTCTTAAAAACTTTCGAATTGCACATTCGAATAAAAACCTGACCTGAACACCTCCGAATGACCTGAAACTTTGCACGCATATCCAGAATTACCTAACGGAGCTACTGCAACTCTCGGAATTCCATTCCGACCCTCAGATCAAAATCTCACCTATCAACCGGAATTCGCCAAAATTCCAACTTCTCCAATTCAAGCCTAATTCTACATCGGACCTCCAAATTCAATTCTGATCACACTCCTAAGTCACAAATCATCTCCCGAAGCTAACCGAACCACCGAAAATCAATTCGGAGCCCTCTAACTAACAAGTCAACATCTGGTTGACTTTTTCACTCTAATCCTTTATTAAAGAGACTAGTTGTCTCATTTCCTACCAAACTCGATCCGAAATGATCCAAATTCACCAAGTACACATATTGAAACATGAATAAGCATACAACGGGAAAAAGGGATGGAATTACATGAGACGACTGGTTGGGTCATCACATTTTACCTATTTCTAGTTTAATATCATTATCTTAGGTAGATTAAACACTAGTATTAAGGTGAAATCTCGGGGTTAGAGCAAAAAACCTAGGGTTCTAATAAAATTTGGATTTAACCACGAAAGTTTTTATGGAATTAATTAGAAATCATATAGTATTGATCCTTAGGTTGTAGAGAACAACTTCCTTCAAAAAATTTTGGAATCCGGGCACGTGGGCCCGTGGTTGGATTTTAGAAAACTTGCGTTAACGGTTGGAAAATTGCTTAAATAGCTAGAATTCAATCTTGTGAGTCTATATTGACTAGTTCTTACTTCGTTTAACTAGTTTGGTATCGTTCGGCTCTGAATTTAGGGCTTGGACTCGTTCTTGGTATTGGAAGTGCACTTTAGAGCAAGGTGAGTCTCCTTTCTAACCTTGTAAGAGGAAATTGTCCCATAGGTATAATAATTGAGTAATTGCTACTTAATGCGGGGGATATGTACGCACTAGGTGATAAGAGTCCATGCGTAGCTACTATGATGTTCATTGTATGGGTAGTCTAGGACCCACATCATGCCTTATTTGTGAATATCTCTATATTTTTCTTGCTAATGCGATCACTTAGGATATGCTAGAGACTTGGAAAGGAATAAAGGTGAACATGTATACTTGTTGAACCCTTGTATGAATTTAATTGAATATAATTGCGTCTTCATGTGTAATCATGATATTTCTTGATATTTGTGGATCGGGAAGAGCGCCTCGGTATAAATAGATGCATCTATGGTTCGCGTCATTCGACCCTCTAGCAGTGAAAAATTTATTTTCTGTTGGATCGGGCCGTCGATCTCGACATAATGTGCGCATGATATCTATGTGAAATCTTATACATGACTTGTTTTGCTAAGTATTTCGAAATGTAAATGGCTAACTGAAATATTGTTAAGAACATGACTTTTACTTCTTGTCATAAACTGTTGATTATTGGCGATCCCCGTGCTTAGAATAGCACTTTATTTTATTATTTGACCTAGTAGGTATCAAGTCGACCTCTTATCTCTACTTCTTCGAGATTAGACGGGATACTTACTGGGTACATATTATTTATCTACTCATACTAACTTCTATACTTAATTGTGCAGGATCTGAGGCAGGTACATCCGGCTATCAGTCTGATGCGCGCCCCTGATTCATAGACCGGGACTTCCACGGTGAGCTACTCCCTTCCTATGCCGTTCAGCAGCCGGGTGGAGTCTTTTCTTACTTTTGCTGTCTATTCTATCTCAGACAGTAGGATAGAGTTATTATTTTGTACACTCTACTAGTTGCCTATTACTTGTGACACCATGTGTTGGCACACACGTTAGTAGACATTTATTTTTGGGTTGTATAATCATTTGACACATTATTGATCGCTTCTGGACTTAGCTTTAAATTTGAGAATCTGTTATACCTATTTTGCGGGTAAAAGTAAAATGAGAACTTAATTATATTTCCACGTTGGCTGGCCTGACAGTGATGTCGGGCGCCATCATGACCTATTATGGAAAATGGGTCATGACACTATATGGGGCAAGATTTTTTAACTTTATTTCGTGATAAGTGAATGGATTTCATATAAGGCATCAAAAAGATCCAAAATTCAGAATTTTCAGAGCAAAAGAATAGAAAAAAAGAAGAAGATAATGTTAGCTCTGTTACAAAAGATTAGAATGAAGACACTAGTATGATGTGTTTTATTAGAGCTAATATTGTCTTCTCTGGAACATAATCAAACACACCATGCCTAAATGTATTTTGAAACTTACCACATATAACATTATCGTTTCTTCTTTAGTTCTTGCTTTGATTACATGATTTTAGCCTCACCTATTTAATTTTATCATTTGAAATGTCTCCTTTGTTAAAGTGTTCTGAACTATTAACTAAAGTATTTGGCTTCTCTTTAGGGCACATTATAATGTTGTTATGAAAGGAATTGAGGTTGGTGGTGAAGTTCTAGACATTCCCACAACCATCTTCGACACGAAATACAGTATGACCATAATTGATTTAGATTTGCAACTTGAGAAACAGAGAGAACAACTAATAAGCAGTAAAAAATTAATCATATAAGTTATTTGGAACAATTACTTGTATGGTATAATCAAATAAAAATTTCGAGGAGCAAAATAAATCTATGTAAGTGATTGTTCCAAATAACTTATATGAACACTTTAACAAAGGAGACATTTCAAATGATAAAATTAAATAGGTGAGGCTAAAATCATGTAATCAAAGCAAGAACTAAAGATGAAACGATAATGTTATATGTGGTAAGTTTCAAAATACATTTAGGCATGGTGTGTTTGATTATGTTCCAGAGAAGACAATATTAGCTCTAATAAAACACATCATACCAGTGTCTTCATTCTAATCATTTGTAACAGAGCTAACATTATCTTCTTCTTTTTTTCTATTCTTTTGCTCTGAAAATTCTGAATTTTGGATCTTTTTGATGCCTTCTATGAAATCCATTCACTTATCACGAAATAAAGTTAAAAAATCTTGCCCCATAAATTTGCCGTTCTATCACAACATGTTAAAGGAGTGTATCTTCCTGCATCTTTCATCTTAACTTAGTCATGCTCTCTTTTAGTGGTTTTGCTATGATGCAGAAAGCCAATTTATGTGAGCTCATACAAGGAATTAGTTGACTAGGAATCTTTTTCTCAATTCTAAACTTTTGTTTAACTTGCAAATCTGGAATTTTTGCTATATTACTGTCACATAATAATTTGTTCAACTCTACTATTTAAAACTAGAGTTAATATAAATTACTATTACTATAAATTTATAATATCTGTTATGTAATGTAATGTGCTTTTAATTATAGATAGATTTTTTTGTAGGGCGATCGGATGAGTGTTTCTATTGGCAAGTCAGTTTTGCATCTTTTCAAAACACAAATAATTGAGCTTGGATTATATCATATGGCGAACTTTATCGTTTGTCATAATAAGGAGATGTTCAATACCACGAAACATAGGTTGAGGCTGACGTTTACTCAACGGACAACAGTGGTTAAAACAACTGATCCACTTTTTCCAATGAATATCTTTGATTTGCGACCATATGATCAATTGATAAATAATGTTGACGTGAACGAGACTGAATTATTTGGTAAATATAACTTTTACGTTAAATTTCTAATTATGATTTTTTCTATTATTTATTTTAACAATTTTTTTTCTTTAGATGTCATTGGAGAAATTGTCAATTTCAGTGAGGTATATACGCAAAACCAAGGTAAAATTTCTAAAAAATTTATGGATATTGAACTAGAAGATGACGAGTAAGAATAAATATTCATCTATTAATTAAGGATTGATTTGATAATTACATATGCTAAAATTACATTCTTATTTCTATTTGACAGGAGGAAGAAGTTGTCTGGTACATTTTGGGGCGAGTTTGTTGATGAAATTGTACCTCATCTGCTAAGTGCTAACAAACAGCCTATTATTGTTGTTATGCAGCTCATAAAAGATCATAAATATCAAGGTAAAATACAATTACTGAATTTAACATTACTTTGCGAAAGTTATTCATTATATCTTACACGAACGTTGTTTTGTAGATTCATGTTCTGTGCGCAATACTTGGAATGCATCAAAG
>MU767125.1:0-14136 GCA_026770625.1 Nicotiana glauca
GCAACCTGCTCGTTCCATTTGAGCCATAAATCCTTAAAGCTCTCCTTGGGTTTCTTTTTAGTCTGAGATAGGGAGTAGCAATTTGGGGTAATGTCTTTATTGTGCTGAAAGTGTCGCACAAAATCTTGAGCCATATCATCTAATGTAGGTCATTTGCCAACATCGTGATGATTATACCATTCTAAAGCTGCCCCAGTCAAACTTTTACGGAAGTATGCCACCATCAAGTCATCTTTATCCCCGACACTTTTCATTTCATCGCAATAGACCCTCAGGTGAATTACCGGATCTCCAATCCCATCGTACAAGTTAAAATTTGGCATTTCAAACCCCATAGGCAGGCGAATGTCGGGGAACGCAGAAGATTCTTTGTGAGACATGTTACCCGGGTCTTCCATTCCTTTTAAGGATAGCTCTTTCGGCTTTATGGCCATTTTGTCTCGCCCTACTTTTCCTGCGACCTTTTCACTTTCATTATGAAGGTTCTTCCCATATTCATTATCGGGGGTAGTGGATACGACAGGAGGCATTGGCGGTGGCGGGGGTTGTGCCTTTCCAGTTATCCAGTCTTGATACATATCAGCCATCTGTTGTCTCAACATCCGAACTTCCTCACTCAACCCATTATCCCGTTCTCCCATCTGTTGTCGGGTACTGGTACCAACTACATCAATTCTATTGTTGTTTGCCATCGCCTTTTGTCGTCAAGAAGAATTTCCACTTTGGAAACCACAAACCAACCACCTTTCTGAGATTACAACATGAAACCACTGTGTTAGCGTTAGGGTATTTTTCTTTCCTTTTCTTTCTTGTTTTTTTGCTATTTTCTTTTCTTTTTGCCTTTATTGGCTTTTTTTCTTTTCTTTTTTTTTTCTCTTTTCCTTTGGTTATGGTCGAATCCTATGTGGATTGCCTACGTATCATGACCCCGCATGAATCAGACCGAGCGTAGTTCTTACAAATTAATGCAAAAATAAAGAGATGTTTATTTTTTGATTGATTCTCTTAAAAATTTGTTTTCTTTGAAGGAAAATTATAAAGGTCGACTCCAAATACAAACTTTGATGAAAAACTTTCACATCTTGTGGCTCGTGGGGCATCATTCAGCATCGCCACAGGTTTCCACAAGACTAAGAACATTTTTAATGTGAATTATGACTATTTTTACAAGATTTGGCCATGTTATGGCTTATTTTGGCAAAGTGGCTATTTTTGTAAAATTTTGTTTAAGAAAATAAACTCGAAAATTTCTCATCCTGGGGCTCATGGGGCATCATTCGACATCACCACAGGCCAACACAAGACTAAGAAGTTTTTAATGTCAATTGTGACTATTTTTTACAAAATTGGCCATGTAATGGCTTATTTTGGCAAAGTGGCTATTTTTGCAAAATTTTGTTTAAGAAACTACAAATTCGATGATTAAAACTAAATCAAAATCTCTCATCTTGGGGCCCATGGGGCATCATTCAGCATCGCCACAGGCCAACACAAGACTGAGGAAGTTTTAACGCCAAATGTGGCTATTTCAGCAAAAATCGGCCATGTAATGGCTTATTTGACAAAGTGGTTATTTTTTGTAAAGATGATAGATGACTCTAATTTGATTTTGCGGATACGGCCTTTTGACATTTCCGCGAGGGAATATTTCAAGGCTGTGCCCGCAAATTATTTAAAATGACTCAAAGTGGCTATTCTTGCAAAAACGGCCTTCCGGCGTCCTTTTGAGGGACATTCGGCTTATTTTAAACAAGAATAGCATCACCCGACTTATTTATAACAAAATCAAAATTTTTGATATTTTTTTGCTATTTTTGCAAAAAGGTGTGGTTGGACCCGTTTAAGGGTTGCCTACGTATCACGCCCCGAAAGACGAGAATCAAACCGGCGTAGTTCGGTCAAATTATTTTTAGGCAAATCATTTTTTTGATTTTTGGCAAAATTATATTATTCCAACTATTTTTTATGACAAAATTTCTATTTTTTATTTATTGGAAAAAAACCAATTAAAATTTTTGGAAGCAAAACAATGTAATAATGATTTTTTTTTTTCAATAATCCAAAACAAGTCAACAATTTTTTTTATTTATAATTATTTTTTTAAAAAGAAAATCCTACAAAATTTTAACAGAGTTTCGGTAGTATTTGAATGTCGGTTTTTTTCTAAAATCAACAATTGTTATTTTCTCTTTTATTTTTCCTCAATTCTTTTCCTAGCCGGTCAGCATGATGGCTCGAGACAAATAAATGCAACATATAATCATGATGGTCTTTTCATATTTGGGTTACCTGTCCTAGATGGACCCAACCCCTATGTTGAGTCCCCTAAGTTAGATATGATGCAAATAAACGTCCTATTTCTAAGTTCAAAACCTGGTTATTTTGTTCTAGACTGTGAACCCGAGCGGACAACTCGAGTCGAGGAGGGGGCTACGTACCGGGGACCCGCGGGATCGTCCGGCTTAGTAACTTGTCCGGCCTCTTTTCTTATTTTGGGTATGACACTAACAGAATGGGGAGTCTCAACCAGTAAGCACATCCCCGGAGGTAAGAAGAGAAGGGTTTTCGGCACAATTTATATACAGTTCAAATAATATCAAAGCGGTAAACATTTAGCACATTTTCATGAACATATAGGGAAATCAGATATAAACAAGTACAACAATTTAACTGAGCTCGAATTCTTAAACCCTGCGAAACCAGAGATTCTGGGTTCGATCCCCAGCAGAGTCGCCAGAGCTGTCACACCTCCTTTTTACCGAATATTTTATCGGCCTTTACTACACCCGGGAAGATATAGTAATAAAGGAGTTTTTCCATTTTAAGGACAATCGAAACGGGATTCGTTTTTAATTTAAGAATTAGAGTCGCCATTTGAGAGATTTATGGTGTCCCAAGTCACCGGTTTGAATCCCGAATCGAGGAAGGGTTTGACTCTGTTTTACAGTCGCGAACCAAAAATCCGGGTAAGGAATTCTGTTACCATGGGAGAAGGTGTTAGGCACTCCCGAGTTCCGTGGTTCTAGCACGGTCGCTCAACTGTCGTATTTGTTTTTATCTGATTATTATATATGTTCCATTTTTATGTGCATTTATTAATTTTCTACTTTATTATTTAATTTTTTTACGAGAATTGCAACGTTGTGAAAATGTATTTTTGACCACGCCGTACCAGTACGCCCGTGGTTGTCAACACATTTCGACTTCGTTGAGATTTGGATTTGGGTCACATAAATGTGCACCCGTATTTAGGAAAGTAATATTTAAAATACGCGCCTAAAGCAACTACGCGTTTATTATCTTTGAGAAAAACCGTGAAATTCGCTAAACGGTTCACCCAAATTCTAAGTATTTGTATAGCAATTTATTTGAGGGCCCCGCATTTATATGCTTCATTTGGCGAGGCTCGTCTCATCATTTTTATTTAATGGCCGATCCTAAAATAGTAACTATATTTTTATTTGGTTTCGTCTCTAAAAGAAAAGAGAGAATCCTAATTAATTAACAGTAAAGGTCCGTGCTTAAAGCTTAAATTGAACTCTTTGAACCAAGCCCGAATTATTGGCTTATGGAATTGGGCTTGGATAAAGATCCCAATCCCCGTTTTCATTCGGTTGTGCGCGACTCACGCATCGAGTTTGGGTGGAAGCGCTCTAAATTTCCAAGTGACAATCTACACTCACAGGGCTTGCATGTGCCTAGGTTTGGGTTGTTAACATTGTGAATGAGCCCAAGTCTCAGTCTGTGTAGCCTGAATTCTTTATCAATTAGATCAACAGGCCATGGTCTGGGCCTTCAACTCGCCAATATGGCCCAAACTATCAATCCCAAGGAATGTGCAACAGAATGCCAAGCCACAAATACCAGGAAAACGAATTTCAAAGACGCTGATCACCATTTCAATTATCACTAGTGGAAAATGTTTACCAACATACTAATTTTAACCACACTGGAGTATTAGAAAACGCCTACAACATGCTTTTGAACCACGATTTGATAATACAATGCACCTTAATTACCTTGCATTTACACAGGCGATTGAACCTGTTACAAATAACTATATACCCCATGAAACCATCACAAAAACTGCATAGAAACGAAAGCTTAAACTAGTTGAAACTAATGGTTGATTTCTAATTCGTATCACGATATTTGAAGTCTCTATGCTAAACAGGCGATTTGAACAATTATCAGAGACAAAAGTTTTTAAGCTAATAAAGAGTCAAATGCAAAACAACAGTCAAAAACAGTCCACCTTAACTCAAAACACTGTCAATTAACAGTCCAACATCAGTTCTTATTCATAACCATTCTAGCAAACTAAATTCACAGCATTACTTGATTAAACTACATGAATCCACATGAACAAACACTTCATTCTAATACTTCACTTTACAGCTTCATCACATAAGATCAGAATGTGTACCTGGAATTGAATAAAACACGAGGAACGAGAGGTCAGCAGCAGATTGAGCAGTTAACAGGGCAGGTAACAAATCACAGCAGCAAATTTTAAACCCCAAGGATGATATCAGATCAAACAGATGAAGTTTCCACCAAGTTAAACACAAAACCAATCAAAAATCAACTTGAATAGACCAAAACTTGACCAAAATCAGCTTGTATGAACTTCAGTTTTCTCGAAAACAATTCAACAAATGAACTTAATCCTCTAGTAGCAAAATTAGAATATTAAAAGCTAAAATTACGCTGAACTTTAAAACCAGGACTGTTTTTGGCTTTTCTACCGATTTTTCTACATTTTTTTTTTTGATTTTCTAAGGTTTGAATTTCAAATTCAAATCTGAAATTAGAGAGATATTTTTTTTTCTTTGGGAAATTTTGGAAGGCTGAAGAACTTTGATTTTTTTTAGGGGTTTCTAACTTGTGAATCAAGGCATTGGGGTGCCTTTTTATAGGAACAAATTGGGGCAGAATATTCTAGAAGTTCCTCACCCTTTTTCTCTTTTCTAATTTTCAGATTTCTTTTATTTAAGCCTTTATTTTTTAACTTGTTGTTCAAGTTACTGCACTTCAAATACAGAATCTTACACTAAGACCCTAATTGGAATGTTCTAGAAGGTTCTACCTTCATCTACCCTATTCTTATGTCATTGTGAATGTCTATTGTACCATTATTTGTATTTTATAATTACCAATTCTAATGAATATGCCATTTTCAGTTCCGAAAATACCCTTGAAATTCCTTAAAATTACCTACCCAATCACAGCCCTTTCACCCTAGTTAATAACTATGGTTGAGATCTAACTCAATCAGCTATATCCAAATTTATCTAAGCTTAACAATTTCCTGAATTAAGGAACAACTAATTAAAATATCAAACTACTGCTTTAATCTAATCAAACAAATCCAAACAATATCAAAATAAGATCAATAATAAAATAGCAACTAATCTGGAAACTACAACTAGTTAACTAAAGAAGGGATTAATTCAAATTAATACTAATCCAAATGCTTTAATTCGACTAATGACATAAAGTAATTACTGAACCACACAGCTACTTATTAAAAATAGAATCAAAACTAGAATCATAAACTAATAACCATGAATTAAGCTCATAAAATTGTAACAAGATAATTCTAGCAAAATTAAACGACAGTGAACAAATGACACCAAACAAAAATCAAACTAAAACTAAACCTAATCAAAACCAATTCTAGTAAAAAAACAGATGAGATTTAATCCAAAACAAAGTAAGAATAAGTATCGATGTAGATAAACAGAACAAATTGAAAAGAATCTTACTGATTTTGGCTACTAAATTGACCGGGCTTGATAGTGATCTTCAAACAATATTAGGCGCTTGTTTTCACTAAGAACAAACGCCTAATATAGTTTGAAAATTACTTGAACATTGGCTGGAGTTCAAAGCTTTGACCGCAAACCCCAGACGTGGAATCGGAGGTAGATTGGTAAGATTTGAGGGAAAATAATCCCAAATTTGTGAAAAGAAGAATAAGGAAACTATATGGTAAAGATTTGGGGTCATTTGGACAAAGTAATGTTTTGGCTGGAATCTTTAGACTAATATTCGAGCCGGTGAGAAATGATTCGAGAAAAATCGATACCGGATATAGGAAGAGGAAAGCGAGGGGATACTGGGGTGTTAATTTGGTAGGGTTTTGCGTTGTCGCCGCCGTAGGAGGCGGAGATAGTGATGACAAAATTCGTTATTCGAGCGGATATGGTATGATTCAAGGGAAACTGATAAGAGATTCATGACGAGGGCTTTAAGGCGGTCTAGGGGTATGATTTTGGGAGCCACCGGAGATGGTGGCGATTTCTCCGGTGGTGGTGGCGGCGTTACAGGCGAGGGCAAGGGTACGATGAGGATGAAGATGGTCTTCTAGGGTTATGTTATTTTCAGACATTGATATTAAAATCCTGAGGATGAGTTGTGACCGTTAGATTGGAATCAATGGAAGGCCATGATTAATTAATTAATTGTTAACTCAAAACGACGTAGTATCACCTTCATACTACGTTGTTTTGAAGGTCTTAGAGGCATGATTTGGACCGGGTGGGCTGGCCTGGGAGGAAAATGGTTTGGGCTGGCCAATTTTGGCCTAATTTTGGTCTTTTTATTAAAACTTACTTTCTTTTTATTTACATTGTTCCTTTTTCATTTTTGTTTGTTTTCACTTTTGTATTTTTATATTTTTTAGATTTCATAAAAAATGCAAAATTAAAATAAAGACCTAGTTTATTTCAAAGTTAAGCAAATTAATTCCTAAAATTGTTTAAAATCTATTTTGTGACAAATTCAACAATTAACAATTAAAAATTACAAAAGTAGACTATTTTTGTTATTTTTATATTTTGTTCTAAAAACCATTTAACCACTAGTTAATCCTAAGATATGAAATTAATTTCCTAAATGCAAATGCATATTTTGTATTTTTATTTGACTTAACATGCGCAAATAACATGCAAACAATTAACACAAAATTCACACAATTTCTAAAAAATAAGGAAAAATTGTTTTATTTGAATTTATAAGAATAACTCATATATAGGGTAAAAATCACGTGCTCACACGTAAGAGCAATTGCAAGTGCGGAAGTTGGGTTTTTAATGAAAAGTCATAGTGCGACTTGGCCTACGTAGAATCGGGACCGCATGTGCGATCCCAGAGCCGCAGATGCGGTTTTACTGGTCAGAAAAGGGCGGAATCAAGGGTTAAGTTTCAAAACCTTAGAAATTGATTTTGGAGCTCGGGATTGGCGATTTTGGAAGAGATTTTCACCTGGATGTTTTGGGTAAGTAATTCTTACTCGGTTTTGATTAGTTTCCACGAATTTATGCTTAACTTCATCCTTTAAATTTGAATTTGTGGTGAAAATTTGGAGAAAATTTGGAAACGATCTTAGGCCTAATTTTGGAGTTTTGATCAAGATTTTGATGTCGGATTGGAGCAATTTCTGTATATATGAACTCGTGAGAGTGTGAGGATTCCGAAATTATAAATTTTACCCGATTCCGAGATGTGGGCCCGGGAAGGTTTTTGGGCGATTTTCCTAATTTCGCGTATTAGCTTCGAATTAATTTGTTGAATTGATTACTTGAAGTATATTTACATTATGCAATTACTTTGAATAGATTTAGGACATTTTGAGTTGGATACTCGTGGCAAGAACGTGGTATTGAGTTGATTGAGCTGGTTCGAGGTAAGTGGCTTGTCTAACCTTGTGTGGGGGAACTCCCCTTAGGAATTAGTAATGTGATATATGAAATGCCTTGTACGTGAGGTGACAAGTGCGTAGATGTGCTAATTGTAGAAAATCCTATTTTCATTAAGTAACTGTAATTTCGTTTCTTCCCTGATTTTACTAATTTCAATCTAAGCCTACTGTTAGCTTAGGAAAGCATGTCTAAGTGACTAAATTGCTTTACTTGCCCACACTGCCTTTTTATATTATGTGCAGCATGCTAGGCTAGAAATACATGTCTTACCTTGGTATAAATTTGATTGAATTGAATATCCTTTGTGTCACCGCTGTGTTTTTACTTTGGGACTACGGGCGATATCCCGGGAGATCCCTCTTGCCTGTTTTATTTGGGACTATGGATGTGGTAATCCGAGAGATCCAACTACACCTTTATACTGGAACTACGGGACTGCACCTGGTAGATTCTCCCAGTACTGAGTATTTATATTTGGGACTACGAATGTGGTATTTCGGGAGATCCCCTGCGCATTATGAGTTGGACTACGGGATGATACCCGGGAGATCCACTGGATATTTATATTTGGTACTATAGGACGGTATCCTGGGAGATCCCCGTTGTTATCTCTGTATTAAGTTGTATTCCTTATGTGATTCATGGTCTTTATTGTAGTTTTTGTTGTTCTTATTACCCTGTGTTACTTTAATATTGTTTCTTTTCCTTATATATATTATTGTATATGACCGGTAGGGCACTGACCTTCCTCATCACTACTCGATCGAGGTTAGGCTTGGCACTTACTGGGTACCGTTGTGGTGTACTCGTGCCCTTTCCTGTGCATGTTTTTCGTGTGCAGATCCAGGTACTTCGACCCAGCCCTATTACCCTTGAGGCGAGGCGATTCTCCAGAGACATCAAGGTATACCTGCCACGTCCTCAGATCGGGGAGTTCCGTTCCATTCTCTCTTTTGTAGTGATAGCCTTTTTATCTTTCCTTTGATTTAGATATTTCAGAGTTAGAGCATTTTATCGTATTCACAGCTTGTGATTCATGAGATTCCGGGTTTTTGGAGTTGTTCTATTTTTTAGATCTTGTATTTTATATGTCAAGCGGCATCTTAAACACTTTCATAGTGTTATCTTCTATTTTTTATTAGTTTTTCTGTATTTATTTTCTTCTTCCGCAAATTGTTAGGCTTACTGTGACGACCCGACCCGTCGTTTTATGAGTTACTGCCCCGTTTCCCCCACAATATGCTTCTCTATGTTTCAATATCAATATTTGAGGTGATCGGGTTGATTTGGAATGGTTCTGATAAGAAATGAGACACTTAGTCTCTTTTAAGAAGGCTTAAGTTGGAAAAGTCAACCGGATATTGATGTATGAGTTAGAGGGCTCGGATGTGAATTCCGATAATTTGGTTAGTTTCGGGGGATTATTTGTGACTTAGGAGTGTGATCGGAAGTAATTTTGGAGGTACGGCGTAGAATTAGGCTTGAATTGGCGAAGTTAGTATTTTGGCGAATTCCGGTTGATAGGTGAGATTTTGATCCGAGACTCGGATTGGAATTCCGAGAGTTGCTGTAGCTTCGTTGGGTGATTTTGTATTTGTGTGTAAAGTTTTAGGTCATTCAAACATCGTTTGGTCGGGTTTTCGATCGAAAGTGCATTTCGGAAGTTCTTGAAGAACTTAGGCTTTGATTTGGTGAAATTTGAGGATTTTGATGTTAATGGTAGTGTTTTGATGGTTCGAGCAAGTTTGAATAAGGTAACAGGACATATTCGTGCTTTTGGTTGAGGTCCCGGGGGCCTCGGGGTGAGTTCGGGTGGTTAAACGGAGAGTTTTGGAGTTTGGCATGACTTTTAGAATTCTGGTTCTGTCACTTCCGCATCTGCGGAAAAGGGACCGCATAGGCGGTTCCGCAGATGCAGCTGGGGGATCGCATAAGCGGCTCCAGTGGGTGTCCGATCTTCTGCAGAAGCGGACTGAGTTCCGCATAAGCGGTCACCGCATAAGCGGTCACCGCAGAAGAGGTTATGGATCGCAGAAGCGGTCCTGGGCGACTTTAAGGAAAACCGCAGATGCGGTGGGAAAGCTACAGCAGCTGTCTCGCTTTTGCGAAAAATGGACCGCAGAAGCGGTCCTGGGCAAACTGAGGGAAACCGCAGAAGCGGAAGAAAATCCGCAGAAGTGGAAGTCGCAGAAGCGACATTTGTATCGCAGAAACGGAAATAGGCCTGGGCAGAAAGGTTAAGTTCTAGAAATGGGACTTCGTTCCCATTTCCCATTTTTGACGATTTGGAGCTCGGTTAAGGCAATTTTTTGTCCGATTTTCAAAGAGAACAACGTGTTCTTAACTAAATTTTGGTTGTATAACTTGAATCTATTACGAGTTTTAGCGGTTAATCAGAGAATTTTGTTGGAAAAGGGTAGCAAACCCTCTTGGATAGAATCAAGGATTTGAGGGCCGAAATGATATGGGAATTGAATGATTTTTACATGGTTAGACTCGTGGCGAGATAAGGAAGCCGGCGACGTTAATTTTCTAATTTTTGAGGCGTGGGCCCCGGGCTCGGATTTTGCCAATTTCATGAATTTTGATGTTTTTCGAGTCTTTTCGATTGGGTTATGTCCCCTTAGCCTATTGTAATGTATTCGTTGTGGTTTTGAGCAGATTCGACACGCGAGGAGGTCGATTTGAGAGGCAAGGGCATAACGAGCTAGAGATTTCACCGGTTCGAGGTGAGTAATACTTGTAAATGATATCCTGAGGGTTTGAAACCCCGGATTTGCACATCATAGTGCTGTATTGAGGTGACTTGCACGCCGGATATGAGCGTGGGGTAGAGCACCGTTGGGGATTGTGACTTGGTCCGTCCCGGTTGTTGATTTTTCCGTGTATTTGACTGAAACTACTTGTATCATCATACAATGGGCTGACTGCCATGTTTGGGCTGACTGCCATGTTTGGGCTTCGTGCCAACTATGTGAATCCTTGGGGGATTGATATTACTGTTTTAGCATATCATTTGGTTTCAGTCCAAGGTTTTAAATACTGTTTTGCAAACTCAGCGCCATACTTCTAAGTTTTGAAAACTCAAATGATATTTTAAATGATATTTCGGGCTGAGAACTACTGTTTTATAAATGCCCAAGGGGCTTATGATGATTTTTTGGACTGATCATTGATCGAACTGCGCGCCGCTGTAGTATTATATTGATTATGGGTGGATCGGGCTGCGCGCCGCAGCGGTGTTACATTGATATTGAGGCCGAGTGCCTAGATGATTATACTGATATTGATATGAGGTTGAGAGCCTAGATGTGATGCCACGAGATGGCTTATTATTGCGCTTGGGCTGTAGGAGCCCCTCCGGAGTCTGTACACACCCCCAGTGAGTGTCGTCGACGATAAATAAATGGAGCAGGTTGCACGCCGCAGCGGGTACTAGAGTGTACCGTTATATGCATTGCATTGCACTCATGCATTTGTTCTTATTTTGTAATGTTGTCATGACATTCAGCACTCATATCATTGGCATCCATGCTACTTCTTGCACTGTTTACCAGATGCCCTGATGTTATTTGCTAGTGGAGTGCTGAGCCCGAGAGGCTGATGTTGTACTTTGTGAGTTAGGAGTGAGCCCGAGATGCTGATGTTGTACTTTGTGAGTTGGGAGTGAGCCCGAGAGGCTGATGTTGTACTTTGTGAGTTGGGAGAGAGCCCGCGGGGCTGATACTGTACTGAGAGGCTGATATTGAGCCCGAGGGGAAGATTTCTGATTATTTCTTACTTGTTGAAATTATTTTTGCAACTGTTGAAAAGGAATATTTTCAAAAGAGGTTTTAACTTATCCTAGATGTTTTCCAAAGGATTTCACGGTTTCACTGTTTTTCTCAAAAGGCTTTTACTGTTCTATATAGCATGATGGAGTACCTTACGTGATTTCTTGCTTTCAGCTATTATTTACTTTTATTACTCACTGAGTTGGAGTACTCACTTTACTCCCTGCACCTCGTGTGCAGATGCAGGTACTTGACCACCCGGTAGCGGGTTTTGAGCTGTTTGAAGATTTGTTTTCATGGCTGAGTCAGGTGACCGCTAGCGTTCGCGGCACCAGATCTTCTCCCTTATTTTATGTTGTTCCTGTTACTTTCAGACTTTGTTCCTATTTTCGATCTTGTAGTACTTTAGTGAACTCTGTAGTAGCTTATGACTAGTGACACCCCGATGTCGAGCTGTGACGGGATGGTTCCCTGTTATTATCATTGTTTTTTTGCGCTTTTGATTATGCTAATCATGTTTTAGTTTTATAAATGTTAAATTACTGTTAAAAGGAAGTGTTTATTTTGTTGGCTGGCCTTGTCTTCACGAGAGGTGCCATCACGACCGGGTTTGGGATTTGGGTCGTGACAAGTTAGTATCAGAGCCTAGGTTACTTGGTCTCGCGAGTCATGAGCCGGTTTAGTATAGTCTCGTGGATCGGTACGGAGACGTCTGTATTTATTCTCAAGAGGCTGCAAAAAACCTTTAGGAAACTTCACATTCTTGAATTCTTATCGTGCGTCCTTGATTCAGCTTGAGATATAACACTTTGAATTCCTTCCACGCATTCGTACGGGCGAACGAGCGCTCGGTATCAAAGGTGCCTCGATGGCTTGTGATTCCCCGATTGAAGGGCGAGACGTTATCTCTGTGAGTTTGATGTTAGGCCAGTCTGGAGGACTTGAGGCCGGATCTTTGCATATGGCTTGAGCACCGAGGTGCTGATTGTGTGAGCAAGTGTTTTGAACTTATATGTTCGGTATTGTCCCTATTCGTGGGAATGATGGTTGGATAGCTATGTAATGTGTATGACAGTGAAAGGTATACAAAATGTTAATTGGAGGCAAAATGGGTGGGTTATCTCCTATGGAGTATTCTAAGGTGGTGTGACCCTTATGTTGTCTATTAGAAGATCTCATTTACAAGTGAAGAATATGCGTTGAAATCTAAATTGGGCCGCCTAGAGAGTGGGATTAACTGTTGAGTGAGTGAATGCAATAATTGCAGAAGAGTAAATTCCAGATGATTTGTGTTTACACAAGCTTATGAAGGAGCGAGTTCAATCTCACTATGGTATTACGGCAACAATAGAGTATATGCATTATGATTTATTGAGTGCGTTTTGATCTATGGCTTTGAGCCAAATTGGGGAGTTTGCTATTGATTAATTTTATTGTACGGTTATATGCTATGTTGGTTCTATTATGAGGCATGCTGGCGAATCAGTTCTGGTTGTGGAAATTAGGCCGAGAATGGCACGAGTGAAGGAAAATTTTGACAAGGATGTCATGAGCTCGGATGAGCAGGAAAGAAGTTTCGATGTTTAAGGTGAGTTGGTATTGTCTTCAATGTCACCTGAGATCGATGTTTCACAAAGAGGGCTTTGCATCCTGGTTAATGATTCTTGACCGCTTTTCAATGTTAGTGCGACCGGTGGTCTGGAGGTACGCCCCAGATAATGTTGTGGTAGGTTGTGGGAGTGTGTCCCACGGGAAGATTATATAAGTATGGCATGTAGTCACTTGATTGATTAAAGATGTAAACCAAGTATGAAGGTTGTGATGGTGTAGTTAAATTGAGGAATTCATGCCTGGAGGGCACTTGGCCTATTGGGTTGTGAACTAGGGAGGATTACTCCGATTATGATGGTTGTTCTTGTGTGTTATGAGAAAAAGGAGTTATTATGGACCCTTGAAAGGTTGTCAGACTAGTTCATTGTGATCAGAATCAGCTTGAAGTCGGTGGATGGACTCAATATGAATAATAGATCTATATCAGGCCAGATATGTGCATTTTTGTAACGCGGTCCTCATAGAGGAGTAGTTAGGTTGATGCTTCATTGTCAGATATCTCGCGTAGTGATGCATTACGCCGTGTGATTTGTGAAATGGCTCGAGAAATTGCTTATGTGTTGAGAATCCGCATAGGAATGATGTTATATGAGAAACTTGGCTCTTGAAATTCAGATTGTATATCGCACCTCAGTTGTGCTTGAGTTTTGTAGTTTATAACACTAAATATCCCTCGGGGATGATATTATGCACTTAGCATGCTTATGATCGATATTCGGTATTTGGTTATAATGAGCAGATTTGGCTCGATGTGTATCTCCTTACGTGAGATCTATGTTATCTGGATCGGGTTGCACGCCGCAATAGTGTGAAATTGAGTATAGTTTTCTATATGCTATCTTTGTATGCCTTGCTTCCTATTTTCCAAGCAAAGTCTGTATTAGTGCGTAAGATTTGGTAATTCCTTCCAGAGCTCATTTTCTTTTGTATTGCATTCGAATTGGTAGCCTATTGGCACATTGGGGCATCATATGCGACTTTTAATTATGTCTGGAGTGGCTTATTGCCCGAGCAGTTCGTACTGGGTGAGACGAGATCATTGAATT
>MU767125.1:20570-35118 GCA_026770625.1 Nicotiana glauca
CGCGGCACCAGATCTTCTCCCTTATTTTATGTTGTTCCTGTTACTTTCAGACTTTGTTCCTATTTTCGGACTTGTAGTACTTTAGTGAACTCTATAGTAGCTCATGACTAGTGGCACCCCGATGTCGGGCTGTGACGGGATGGTTCCCTGTTATTATCATTGTTTTTCCGCGCTTTTGATTATGCTAATCATGTTTTAGTTTTATAAATGTTAAATAACTGTTAAACGGAAGCGTTTGTTTTGTTGGCTGGCCTTGTCTTCACAAGAGGCGCCATCACGACCGGGTTTGGGATTTGGGTCGTGACACTTACCTAGTCATAGGGACTATGTGTCATTCGATATGTTCATGGAGGACGAACTGGGGTCGTCACACTCTATCGGGTCCCGGAACCAAAATACGGTTCCGATATCAATAAAGTCAAACATTGGTCAAACTTTTAGATTCTTAAGCCTTTAAACTTTCAAATTTCAACAAAATGCGATAGCTCAAGCTAGGGACTTCCGAATTTGATTTTGGGCATACGCCAAGTTCCAAATCACGATACGGACCGATCGAGACCGTCAAATACGAATCCTGGTCTGTTTGCTCAAAAGTTGACCAAAGTCAACTCAAATGGATTTTTAAGGCAAAATTTCATATTTTATCAGTATTTAACATAAAAGCTTTTGAAAAAATACCCGGGTTATGCACGTAAATCGAGGAAAACTAAAATGAGATATTTGGAGCTTTAAAATACACAATTAGGTTCTAAAACTTTAGATGACCTATCGGGTCATCGCAATAAGATCCAATATCCATTATCAATCTGCAACACATTCACCGTTAATTAAAGCCCCATATACTCGAATTTTAAGGGTAACAACTTTGATCTATTCAAGCATATATATCGGTGAATTGTTTTACCAAATTCAAGTTTTAACAATGCAGGAATGCTCACAAAGTACGAAACATAGTGGGTAGTCACCACTGTACGTAGCAGACAAAAAAGGTGTTGGCTATCTACTTTGCATGTCCGACTCGGACTCCTAAGTAGCTGCCTCGGCGGGCTGACTTCTCCACTGCACTCGAACTGAAGGATAACCCTTTGACCTTAACTGATGAACCTGTCGGGCTAGAAAAGCCAACGGCTCCTCCTCATAAGTCAAATTCTTGTCCAAGTGGACAGAGCTGAAATCTGACACATGGGATGGATCACCGTAATACTTTCAGAGCAATGACACATGGAATACCGGATAAATTTTTGATAAACTAGATGGAAATGCGATCTTGTAAGCCACCTCACCGACTCTCAGAAGAATCTTAAAAGGAACAAAAGACCTAGAGCTCAACTTTCCCTTCTTTCCTAACCTCATCGTATCCGTCATGGGTAAAACTCGGAGCAATACCCTCGCTCCGACCATGAATGCAACATCACAAATTCTATGATGGAAATAACTCTTCTGCCTAGACTGAGCTGTGCGAAGTCGATCTCGAATAATCTTGACCTTATCCAAGGCATCATGTAATAAATCTATACCCAATAACCAAGCATCCCCCGGCTCGAACCATTCAACTGGTGATCGATACCGCCTCCCGTATAATGCCTTTTAGGGGGCCATCTGAATGCTCGACTAGTAGATGTTGTTGTAGTAAAACTATGCAAGTGGCAAGAATTGATCCTAGGAATCTCCGAAGTCTATAACACAAGCGCAAAGCATATCCTCCAATATCTGAATAGTGCGCTCGGACTGTCTGTCCGTCTGAGGATGAAATATTGTGCTTAACTCAACCTGCATGCCCAACTCATAATGTACTGCCCTCCAGAAATACAAGGTGAACTGCGTACATCGACCATAAATGATAGACACGAGCACACCATGAAGACGGACGATCTCGCAGATGTAAATCTCAACCAACCACTCTGAAGAATAGGTAACTGCCATAGGAATGAAATGTGCTGACTTGGTCAACCTGTCTACAATGACCCAAATTGTATCGAACTTCCTCTGAGTCTGTGGGAGTCCAATAACAAATCCATAGTGATACGCTCCCAATTCCACTCAAGAATCTCTATCTTCTGAAGCAAACCACCAGTTCTTTGATGCTCATACATTACTTGCTGAAAATTTAGACACCGAGCTACATATGCAACTATATCCTTCTTCATCCTTCTCTATCAATAATGCTTATGCAAGTCCTGATACATCTTGGAGGCACCCGGATGAATAGAGACCGGGAACTATGGGCCTCTTTAAGAATTAACTCACAAAGTCCATCTATATTAGACACACAAAGACAACTCTGCATCCTCAAAACTCTGCCATCTCCAACAGTAACATGTTTGGCAGCACTGTGCCGCACTGTGTCCCTAAGGATAAGCAAATGAGGGTCATCATAGTGTCGCTCCCTGATGCACGCAAACAAGGAAGACCGAGAGAGCGTACAAGCTAGAATACGACTGGGCTCTGAAACATCCAACCTCAAGAACTGATTGGCCAAAGCCTAAATATCTAATTTAAGCGGTCTCTCACCGACTAGAATGTACGCAAGGCTACCCATACTCACTGCCTTTCTACTCAAGGCATCGGACACCACATTGGCCTTCTTGGGATGATAAAAGATGTTGATATCATAGTCTTTAAATAGATCCAACCACCTCTTCTGCCTTAAATTGAGCTCCTTTTGTTTGAACAAATAGTTCAAGCTCTGATGATCCTTGAATACCTCACACGACACGTTGTAAAGATAGTGCCTCCTAATCTCTAGCGCATGAACAATGGCTGCCAACTGTAAATTATGAAAAGAGTAATTCTTCTCATGAACCTTCAGCTGTGACGCATATGCAATCACCCTGCCATCCTGCATCAATACCACACCAAGTCCAATAGGAGATGCATCATAATATATCGTATAATATCCTAAACCTGTGGGCAACACCAAAATTGGCGTCGTAGTCAAAGAAGTCTTGAGCTTCTAAAAGCTGACCTCACACTCGTCTGACCATCTGAACGGGTCACCCTTCTGGGTCAACCTAGTCAATGGGGTTGCTATATATGAATTCCCCTACACGAACCGACGGTGATAACCCGCCAAACCCAAGAAACTCAGGATCTCTATAGTTGAAGTGGGCGTGGTCCAATTCTAATCTGCCTCAATCTTCTTAGGATCCACTTAATGCCCTTTTTCCGATACTATGTGCCCCAAGAAAGCAAGTGTGTCCAACCAAAACTCGTATTTTGAAAACTTAGCATATAATTGGTTGTCTCTCAAAGTCTGAAGTATGATCCGAAGATGCTGCTCATGCTCCTCTCGACTGCGTGAGTAAATCAAAATATTATCAATAAACACAATCACAAAGGAATCCAAATAGGGCTTGAACACCTAGTTCATCAAATCCGTAAATGTTGTTGGGGCATTTATCAGCCTTAATGACATCACTAGAAACTCAAAATGCCTATACCGAGTCCGAAAAACTGTCTTAGGGACATCGGATGCCCTAATCCTCAAATAATGGTAGCCAGACCTCAAATCTTTGAAAACACCTTAGCACCCTGAAGCTGATCAAATAAGTCATTAATCCTCTGCAATGGATACTTGTTCTTGATGGTGACTTTGTTCAACTTGCAGTAATCCATGCACATCCTCATCGATTCGTCCTTCTTCTTCACAAATAACACAGGAGCACCCCCAGGGCGAGACACTAGGTCTAATGAATCCCTTATCAAGAAAATATTGTAACTGCTTCTTCAATTCTTTCAACTCTGGCGGGGCTATACGGTATGGCGGAATAGAAATAGGCTGAGTTCCCAAAGCCATATCAATACAAAAGTCAATATCCTTGTTGGGTGGCCTCCCCGACAGGTTTATTGGAAATACATCTGGAAACTCACGAACAGCTGGTACTGAATCCATGGAAGGGACCTCTGCACTGGAATCGCGGACATAAGCTATATAAGCTAGACACCCCTTCTAGACCATATGTCGAGGCTTCAGATATTAAGTAAACTTGTCGGTAGAATGGCCAGTAGTCCCTCTCCACTCCAAATGAGGCAATCCCAGCAAGGTTAAGGTCATCGTCTTGGCATAATAATCCAATATGGTATGATAAGGTAACAGTCAATCCATACCTAAGATAACATCAAAGTCTACCATATCGACAAGTAAAATATCTACATTACTCTCAAGACTCCCAATGGTAACCACACACAAACAATAAACATGATCTACAACAATAGAATCTCCCACAGGTGTGGACACATACATAGGAGCACTCAAATAATCACGAGGCACAACCAAATATGAAGAAAAATAGGGGGACACATAGGAATAAGTAGAGCTCGGATCAAATAGAATTGAAGTATCTCTATGGAAAATTGAAATAGTACCTGTGATAACAGCATCAAATAACTCAGCCTCAGGCCTGGCTGGGAAAGCGTAACATCCAGGTTGGGCCCCACCATTCTGAACTACATCCCTAGGATGGCCTCTAGCTGACTGGACTCCATCTCTACCAGCCTGACCTCCACCTCTAGCTGCTTGTCCCCTGCCTCTAGTTGGCTGAGCAGGAGGTGGTGCAACTGGTGTCAGAATTATAGCATGAGAACTCTGTTGTAGTGTTCTACCCAATAATCTCTGACAAGTCCTCCTGATATGCCAAAAACCACCACACTTAAAATATACATCCTGGTGTTGTGGCTGCTGAAACTGAGACTGACCCGAACAGGCCAATAACCATAGTGATAACTTTGAATAAGAGTTGCACTAATAGGAGCTGATGGTGAGCTATAGGTTGGTTGCCCAGAATGAGGCACATAAGTACCACAATTCCCTGAAGTATTGTGGGATGCCTGAAGCGCTGACTGAAATGGCCTGGGAGGATGGCCCCTACCAAAAGTACCCCTGCCTCTAGATGAGGCACCACTAAAACCTCTGGAATGACGAAGTCTCTTATCATACCCCTTATCTCTCTCCTGTGAAATAACATCCTCGATCTGGCTGGCGACATTAGCAGTCGTCTAAAAAGAAATCTCACCCCCAGTCTCCTTGGCCGTCTGAAGCTTGATAGGGTGAGCGAGCCCCTCAATAAACCTCATCACCTTCTCTCTTTCGGTAGGAAGCAGAAGAATAGCATGACGGGCTAGATCCACAAAACGGGTCTCATACTGAGTGATTGACGTACTGCCCTTCTAGAGACGCTCAAACTGCATGTGGTAACTCTCTCTCTCCCAATGTGATAGGAAGGAACTTCTCAAGAAATACTGAGAGAATTGGTCCCAAGTAAGAGCAGGCGACCCAGCTTGTCTGGTAGATACATAATCCTTCCACCATCTCTTGGTGGAACCCCTCATCTGAAACACAACAAAATCGACCCCATTGGTCTCAATTATACCCATGTTCCGCAATACCTCATTGCAACAGTCAAGATAATCATGTGGGTCCTCAGAAGGTGCTCCCCTAAAGTGATCTAGGAAGAGCTTGGTAAACTTGTCCAATCTCAATAAGCCCTCAGAATGCATGCCATGTCCATCACCGACCTGTTCCGCGACAACTAGCTAAACTACCCCAATTGGCGGGGCTACTAGAGTCTGATACTGGGGAGCCATATGCTCTGGAGTATGAGTAGCAGGAGTCTGTGCTCATCCCTTAGTCTGAGAGATGGCTGGTGCCATAGGAAATGTACTAGCCTGGGCCACACTCTCCATAAGGCCCACCAAATAGACCAAAGCATCCTAAGGCACTGGGGTGGCGATGAACCCCTCCAAGACCTGAGCTGGTCCAACATGTGTAGTCTAAGTTGGAACCTCCTAATCAAAATCTACCTGAGGCTCCACTTTCGGTGCTATTGCTCGAGCTCTAGGATGAGCTCTGTCCCAGACTCGGCTTCTGACACGTCCTCGACCTCCAGCTCTGCCCCTCGTACGAGCTGCAACTGTGGGCTCCGGCTGTTGTCCAAGTAATGATGCGGTGCGTGTTCTTGCCATATACGACAGATCAATAATAGAATAGTTCAATCATTAATGGTAGAATAAAAGCGCACAATAGAGAAGAATAGAAGTGAACTTGTTTCTAACTTCGTAACCTCTAGAAAATAAGTACAGATGCCTTCGTACCGATCCTCCAGACTCTTCTAATTTTGCTCATGACTCGTGAGACATATGCAACCAAGTGCTCTGATATCAATCTGTCAGGGCACGGAATTCTTACATTCTAGACTTTGATGGCGCCTAGTATTTCACTTTCTAGGCAAGCTGACGTTAGAACAACTTATTCATTTTTCAACAGTTTAGATTAAATAAAGAGAAGAACAAAAATAACTGCAGAAATTCAAAGTAAAATATGGAAGCTAAAACAGCCAAATGTCTGCTAAAATCCTTGGACCTGGTGTCAGAAGTACTCGAGCTACTAAAATAGTACATACAAGGGTCTGAAATAAACATAAAGTTGTCTGAAGGAAAATACACAACTAAATAAAAGGGAAAGGGGACTCCAGGAGCTGCAGGCGTTGAGCAGTTGTACCTTAAGCCTCTACAAGTTGTACATTTTTGCTAATAACTGCCGCTGAGACCGAGTCCAAAATTTGCACAAAAAATGCAGAGTGTAGTATGAATACAGTCGACCCTATATACTCTGTAAGTGCTGAGCCTAACCTCGACGAAGTGGTGACAAGGCTAAGGCAGGTTACCTACACTACAACATGTACGCAGTATATACTAGAGACAGAAAAGGAAATATGGAATAAAATAAGACAGTGAACTGAGGATAATAGCTACAACCTCAAGAAATAAGCCAGTGACAATCACATAAATAAATATTATGGTGCGCAACCCGATTCCACCATATAACAATATCAGTATCACATTTCACCATTATTTCACTGTATCAATCCACCCTTATTTCACCTGTTGCGTCATGCAACCTGATCCCACTGTATCAGTACAAATTCACCCTTATTCCACCATATAAATCCACTGTTGTTTCACCTGTAATGACGTGCAACCCAATCTCACCATATCAGTACCAAATACTCAATGAGCATAGTCAAATTAATAATTCAAATCATAATGACCAAAATAACTCATGAATATAAAGCTGAAATAGACGTAAACATTGTACCAACTTGGAAATCTATGTATGAAATACTACACGGCGAGACAGTCCAACAAATGAAAATTAGAAGGTGCAAATACGTCAATTAGGACAAATAGCAGCAAGTCATGAAAACATGAAGAGGTATTAACATTTTACAGGAGAAACAATGATTGACAGGTAGGAATTAAAGCATACAAGGCATTTAGAGAAAATAACATTTAAGACATGGCATGAGATAATTAGGGGAAATGGAGAATCAGGGTATATAAGTAATTCAATAGTGTATAAGCACTTGTCACCTCGCATATACGCCACAACACATGAAATCTACATAGCACATAATCCGAGGGTTCCTAATTCCCTCAAGTCAAGGTTAAACTCAATACTTACCTCGCTCCAAATTTCAACCACAACTTTGCCTTTCAAACAAGCCTCCGAACCAACAATATCTATCGAATTACCAACCAAATAATTCAAAATAAGCCTTAGGAATTATCCACGGTTGCAAAAGATTCAATTTAGGTCATTATTAAAAAAAAGTTAACTCCAAGGCCCGCTTGGTCCAAACTCGAAATTCAGATCAAAACCCGATTATCCATTCACCCCCGAGTCCGTTTATGTAATTTGTTTTGAAATACGACCTCAATTTAAGGTCTAAATCCCAAATTTACAAAAATTCCTAATTTTACCCAAATCCCCAATATCTACCCTGAAATACTAGATTTTTTGTTGATCTTATGAAATGTAATGAATGATTGAAAGAAAATAGGTTAGAATTACTTACCAGTGGATTGGGAAAGAAGGGCTTTTGGGAAAATCGCCTCTAGGGTTCTCTAGGTTTGAAATTTTTAAGAAATGAGAAAAATCTCGTCTAACTCAACTTTTACACAGTTGCAGATGTCGCAATTACATTATCTTTTTCGTAGTTGAGAATATTGAAATTGCGAGAAAGAGGTCACAATTGCGAACTCCGCTCAGGATCCCAGTAATTGATTTGCGACAAAATTGTCGCAATCGCAAATGCAGACCAATCTTCGCAAATGCAAAGATTTTCACAAAAGGTGTTGAGTGGCAAATGCGACTCTGCCTTCGCAAAAATGGAAACGCCATGTTCGAAATTGCGAGTTTTTACCTCGCAAATGTGAGGACCCCCAGTCATTCCCAGGCTCACAATGCGATAGTTTCTTTGCAAATGTGAGATCTGCAGTAGACACCAGAAGCAGCTATGAATTTCTAAGTCCAATCCACTTTGTAGCATATCTGAAACTCACCTGAGCCCTCGGAGCTCTAAACCAAATATGCACATAAGTCTAAAAACTTTATATGAACTTGCTCGTGCGATCAAATCACCAAAATAATATCTAGAATTACAAATCAGACACCAAAATCAATGAATTATCAAGAAAACTTTAGAATTGCTATTTTAACAATCGTACGTCCGAATCATATCAAACCAACTCTGTTTCTCACCAAATTTGACAGACAAGTCATAAATGTAGTAATGGACTTGTACTGGGTTCCAGAACTAAAATATGGAAGTCAAACCTTGGGACTTTTTATAATGACATGGCCGGTAATTTTGATTGTATTAGCCCTGATACCCTATTTACTCCTTTACCCGTATCATTTTATACTTATGTGACTTGCCGGAAGGTTCAATTTTTGGTTTCGGAGTATTTTGGAACACTTTGTCCCTAAAATAGAAGCTTAAGTCCTAGGATTTTGACTGTAGTTTGAACTGTATGAAGGCGACTCTGGAATGGAGTTTAGTTGGTTCCGTTAGCTTTATTGGGTGATTTTGGACTTAGAGGACGTGTCCAGATTGTGAATTAGAAGTCTTTAGCTAAATAAGGCTTGAAATGGTGAAAGTTACATTTTGGGAAGTTTGATCGGCAGTGGGCTTTTCGATATCGGGGTCGAATTCTGATTACGGGAGCTGGAATAGGCCCGTAATGTCAAATATGACTTGTGTTGCAAATTTTTAGGTCAATCAGATATGATTTGATAGGTTGGGGTATCGATTGTAGAAGTTTGAAATTTCAAAGTTTATAAAGTTTGAATTGGTGGGTGATTTATGATTTTAGCGTTGTTTGATGTGATTTAAGGGCTCGACTAAGTTCGTATGATTCTTTAGGACTTGTTGGTATATTTGGTTGCGGTCCCGAGGTCCTCAGGTGGATTCCGGGTAGTTAACGAACAAAAATTGGACTTGTGAAAGTTGAAAATTTTCTGGTGTTTCCAGTTACCGGTTTCCTTCTTCGGATTCGCGAGGGAGTCCCGCATTCGCGAAGAGGAGCAGGAAGCAGGAGGATATTATTTTTCGTGTTCGTGAAGTGGGGGTTGTATTCGTGAAGGTTTGTTCAGCAGTGCATCGCAAATGCGTGAAGGGCATCATTTTTGCGTAGAGGAAGTAGAGCAACTATGTCCCCAAGGCTCTGTTCTACGCGTTCGCATAATAAAGAATGTGTTTGGCGAAGCTGCAGGCAGTGGAAGCTACGCGTTTGTGAGAGGTCACTTGCGTCCGCGAAGGAGGGATTTTTAGTCAGTGATTAATTGTTCAACGAGAACGCGAGGGTGTGGCCACGTTCGCGGAGAAGGAAATACCTGGGCAGTCTATAATATTTCAAAAATGAGGGTTTAGCCATTTTTAACATAACTTGAGATAGGGTGCTCGGATTCGGACGAAATATTGGGAGATTTTCAGAGAAAGCTATTGGGTAAAGATTCTTGAATCATTTATGATTTTATTCCATTAATTTATAGTTTATTCCATCCTTTAATTTCGGATTTGGGTTAAAAATTTAGGGAAAATAGGAGAAGTTCTTCAACTAAGTTTTTGAGTTTTGATTGGGATTTTGATATCGGATTTGGATAATTTTGGTATGATTGAACTCGTGAGTGAATGGGTGTTCATATTTTGTGACTTTTACCTGATCATGAGATGTGGGCCCGGGTCGACTTTTGGGACAATTTTCTAATTTCTCGCTTAAGCCTTGATTTCATTAATTAGATTAGTTTCTTACAATTATATTTATGGTAAGTAATTGCTTTTGACTAGATTTGGGCCATTTGCAGTCGGAAAATCGTGGAAAAGGCATTGTTACTGATTGATTGAGCTTTGTTCGAGGTAAGTGGCTTGTCTAACCTTGTTTGGGGGGAAATCCCCTTAGGATTTTGTAATGTTGTGATATGTGAGTGCCGTGTACGTGAGGTGACGAGTGCGTACACGGACTATTTGTTGTAAAATCTAATTTTTACTGAATAGTAACCTTCTTTCATCTTAAATTGAGTTATACCAGCATGCATACTTATCCTCTTTAGCTTAATATCGCATGTCTACGTGCTTTAACTGCTTAAATGAACTCTATGCAGCATGCCTAGTTGATTTCCTCTTTTTTCTTGATCTGTATCAGTCTTAACTGTATAATTTTTGCTGTTAATTATTGTAATTACCGATTTACATTGTGTGTTTACTTTTGGAACTACGAGGCAGTGCCTCGGGTGATCCCCCTGCACATTTACTTTGAGACTGCGATGCGGTACCTTGGGAGATCTCCTTACATATTTACTTTGAGACTACGAGGTGGTACCTCGGGAGATCTCCTTGTTATTACTTTGGGACTATGAGACGGTATCTCGGGAGATCCGCTGCAGTTTTACCCCTGTGTGTTGTACTGTTATTTTTTTGTGATTTCTTGTTAATCCAGTCTTTATTACATTGCAATATTTTCCTACCTTATGTGTTATATATACCAGTAGGGCCCTGATCTGACCTCGGCTTGGCACTTAACAGGTACTATTATGGTGTACTCATGCTACTCTTCTGCACATGTTGATGTGCAGATCCATGTACTTCTTATCAGTCATGTCATCAGTGAACAAAGACAATTTGGAGACTTCAAGGTATATCTGCCGCGTCTGCAGACCTCGGAGTCCCCCTCTATTCCCTTCTATGTCATTTACCTTTCTGTATTTTCTTAGACTCTGGTGTATAGAGGTGTTAGTTTCTTCCGTAGCTCGTGACTTATGATGTTCCGGGTTTGGGAATATTGTGTATATTCGAGAGTTGATTATTGTACATGCCGAGCGGCATTTATATCACTTATTTAATCATCTGGTGTAGTTAGTTCTTAAATTTATGCTTTCATTTTCATTATTCCAAAATTGTTAGGCTTACCTAGCGTAGAGACTAGGTGTCGTCACGGCATCTTACAGAGGGAGATTTGGGTCGTGACAAGTTGGTATCAGAGCTCTAGGTTCATAGGTGTCATGAGTCACAAGCCGGTTTAGTAGAGTAGCGGATCGGTACAGAGACGTATGTACTTATCTTCGGGAGGCTTTGGAACTGTTAGGAAAATTTTACTTCTTTTGATTACTTGTCGTGCGAAATTGTTGACTTCGAAATTATAAACTTCTGTCTTCTATTCTCTCACATATGGTGAGGACACATACAGCCGAATCCGATGACCAAGCACCCACGCCCCCTGCTAGAGCCGCGAGAGGCCGGGGTATAGGCCGAGGACGTCCACATAGGACAAACTTAAACTAAGGAAGTAAATGTTATAGTGCATGAAGGGTACGTATAGTCAGCCGCCACATAGGGCAAACTGAACAATTTTCAACATGACTAATTATACTCTCTCTCCCCTCTCTCTATATATTAAATCTTATATATTAAATCTTGAATATCCTTCGCGAAATGCTTGGTTCACCAGTGTAGTCAACTGCTGTTATGTAGGATACTTATACTTGAGAACTCTGCACAAAAAGGAATGTCGACATTTTCACAATATTTCTGGTCAAAAGAACATGTCCTCGACATTAATGTAGTCAACCTATTCTCGCCTAGGTGGCATGCCAACTAAGCAAGACAGCATCCACATAGATAATACACACTTCCACGTGCCATGCACACGTTTCCACGGACTAAGATTTGTTTTGGTTCATTTATGCACACGTTTTATCTTTTTGGAGTAACATGTTGCAACATTAAATATAGGCAATTGCATGTGGCGAACACATTAGTTTATGAAAGTGAAGGCAACAACAGTTACGCTGATAATGATTTTCTTGCTTTACGTTACTTTTTAAAGGATTTTGATGATTTATATTGAAATCCCACACAAAAGTTGTAGAGAGACAGAGATTCTATGTCCACCACTAGGATGGAGAATAATCTTTAACACACGGGGCGGAGCTAGAGTGTTAAGTACGGGTTCGGACAATTTTAGTAATTTTTGCTTACAGTATATATTAATATTAGGTTCATTAAATATGTATAAATATTTAATCGCAGACTCAATAACTACGACGAACTATGAGTTCAATAGGGAATTTTGAAAATCATAAAGTTTAAATCATGATGGTAAGCAACCTCCACTTCCAACCAAGAGGTTGTGAGTTCGAGTCTCCCCAAGAGCAAGGTGGGAAATTCTTGGAGGGAAGGATGTCGAGGATCTATTTGGAAACAGCATCTCTACCCCAGGGTAGGGGTAAGGTCTGCGTACACACTACCCTCCCCAGACCCTACTAAGTGGGATTATACTGAGTTGTTGTTGTTGTTGTATAAAGTTTAAATCCTGGCTACACTTCTAACCACTCATTCTACATAATGACATGTAAAGTGAATTTTGGATGTGGCACCTAAAAATGCAACCAAGCTTATGGCTCTGCACATTCTTCATCTAACATTACACACTTGCTAACGTGCCAAACTCAATCAAAATGAGTCCAGAGTTGGCTCTTCTATTTATATAACCAAATGGTTTCTTCACCAATTATACACACCACAAAACCATTAATCTTCATATCTTATCAAAGAGCTAGGTACAACACCCAATATATCATATTTCAGTATTATTATAGTCTAATAAAAAAGAAAGATACAATGTCTTGCATTTTCAAGATTATTGGGTTCGAAAAGCAAAGGCCGTGTTTAGATGGAGATGATGATGGGGATGATGGGTATGATTATGCCCCGGCAGCATGCTTAGAAGGAGGTAGTGACGACAATAAAGACTATGACTATGCTCCTGCAGCGTCGTTGGAAGGAGATGATGATGATCGAGATTATGATTATGCTCCAGCTGCATAATCAATTCATGAGAGGTTCTTGGCAGTAGCAAATCTAGAGTAGATACAGCATATTTTGGTTGAAACTTATTATATGTATTTTCTATTTACAGTACTTGAATTATAATTTATACAGAACAGTCAACGGTGACATGTTTGAGAGATTCATGAGCCGTTTCAACAGTCTTTAGTCTATAGTCTTTAGCAAAGTCAGAATTTTCCATGTAAAAAAAAATAGGAAATTTTGAAAGTCCTAAAATAAAGCATCGCATTTGTATGACTAATATCTCAATAAATGTTTTAAAAGGGTGAATAATTGTGACATGTATAGGTCTAATGGACAAATTGGAATTTGCCTCTAATTCATCATTATATCTCTCTTTTAAAAAGCAGAATATGGACTCGCCCGGGCTCGTTCCAAGGCGGAGAACTCATAAATCGCCCCTGAGCTTATATGTGGGGCTTAATTCCGTTAGACTTACTGTGATGATCCGATAGGTCATCTTATAATTTAAAAATAAAATTCTATGTTCCGAGGCCTTTAAAACCTCATTTAATTTGTCCTTGATTTTCGTGCACAGTCCTGGGCGCGTTTCCAGAAAGCTTTTATGTTAAAAGTTGATGAAAATAATAATTTTTGCCTTTAAAAGTCGATTTAGTTGACTTCACTCAATGTTTTGAGTAAACCGACCCGGACTCATATTTTGACAGTCCCGGTGGGTCCGTATCGAAATATGGGGCCTAGGCGTATGCCCGCAATCGGAATCGGAGGTCCCTAGCACGAGTTATGAATTTTTGTTAAAAATTATAAGTCTGAAAATTTAATGGTTTTTAAGAGATTATTAATGTTTGATCTTATTGGTATCGGGTCTGTATTTTAGTTTCGGATTCCGGTACAAGTTCAATATAATATTTAAGTTATGTCTGTAAAATTTGTGGAGAAACGGAGTTATTTTGACATGATTCGAGCGTCTGGTTGTGAAAATAGGAATTTTGAAGTGTTCTTGGGAAATTCATGTGATTTAGAGCTAAATTCGTAGTTCTAGGTTTTATTTTGGTGATTTGATCGCGCGAGCAAGTTTGTATAATATTTGTAGACTTGTGTGCATGTTTGGTTTGGAGCCCCGAGGGCTCGGGTGAATTTTGGATAGGCCACGGGGTGATTTGTGTCACGCCCCAAACTCGAGGGACATGACCGGCGCTCGACCGGGTAGCCCCAATCAAGCGGACCTGGGTGCCTTTCCTAACACACGTGTTACCCCTGTATTTTTCATTACTTATTAGCCAAAGATTAACCATTTCATAATTTAAATCACTCTTTTTCGAAACATACACAACATGCTTAATTACTTAACAAATTTACAACTTACAAGGCCCGACATATATCTACATAAGTCCATAATCCCA
>MU767136.1:46763-83013 GCA_026770625.1 Nicotiana glauca
TAGGTCTAACTTGTGTCCAAAATATGTCCTCTCCTTGTTCTTGGCCGACCTCCTTTGTTTAAATAGGGTTTAGGGCTTAAAATTCTATTTTTTTCACATAAGTCCCTGAAATTTCCGCCTCCTACCGCGGTTTTGCCGCGGTCGCGGTGCAACCGCGGCCAAACATGGCCTATGATTCTTCAATTGTCTGCGTCTGCACTCTACCGCAATTCTGCCGCGGTCGCGGTCAAACCGTAGTGTTTCACCCTCTTTAGTTTGGAGTTTGGACAAACTCAAAACATGAAAGTCGTAGCCCTTTGAGTTATCTTTCCAACAATATATTATGGAGCCAAAATGGAGTTCTGAGCAAAAAGTTATGTCAAAGTTACTAGACAGTACGCAATATGCCTCATCGAGTCTTTGTTTTTTCTCAACTATCAAATTTGACCCCCGAACACGATCCCGGCTTAATTACTTGAGCTTTTACTCAGACTTCAAAGTTTCAAATCACTTAAATTCATTCCATAACATCTATATAGCTCGAAATTACACCTACAAGGCATAAAATACACCATTAGCGCAAAACACTAGCAATTAAAGCGCAAACTCAACTAAAGTGTAGTAAATTAGAGTGTAATAATCGAATAAAATACGTAATTATAGACTATCATCAGTGATCCTAATCTAGCGATGTTTGCGAAGTTCAACAAGTTCATGAAGAATTCAAAAAATGCACCCAAAAGAGAGACCAGTAGTAAGCACAAGCAAGTCGACAAAGCTAACTATGATGGGTGCTACAAGTGTGGAAAGATAGATCACATGGTAAATGACTGCCAAATGTGGGAAATCGAGCAAAGAAAATAACTAGATGAAAAAGAGAAACGGGAGAAGATGAAAGAGAAAGGTTCCAACAAAGGAAAAATCCTAAGAAAAGGATTCACTGAAGCTGTGAAGCAGGCATTCTTGGTAGCATATGAGTGAAGCAGGCATTCTTGGTAGCATATGACGATAGTGGGAGTGATCATGAGGAAGAATGTCACGACAAAAATCTCCCTCCATAAGATGTCGTGACGGCACCTAGTCTCTACGACTAGGTAAGCCTAGCAATTGCGGAATAATTGAAATAAAAATAAAATTTTACAACTAAACTTCACAGATAACTATATAACTAAAAAATGCTGCTGAGTATGTACAAGTAAACCAACACTCGGGTATAAACAATATTCCCAAAACCCAGTAGTCACAAGCCACAAGCTCTAAGAATTTGTTTAACTGTTTCTATACATCAGTAACTATAAGAAATAAATGAGGAACAACAAAAAATGATAGAGAGGGACTCTAAGGTCTACAGTCGCTGGCAGATATACCTTGACGTTTCTGAAGTAGCAAAAATTACTCTCAACTAGTAGTGGGGCTGGTAAGAGTTACCTGGGTATGCACACACAACATATGCAGAAGAGTAGCATGAGTACACCACAACGATACCCAGTAAGTGCCAAGCCTAACCTTGATAGAGTAGTTGACGAGGTTAGGGCCCTACTGGAATATAATAATTTTAGGCAGAAAATATAGCAATGTAATAAGAGACTGGAAATTTAACAAGGAGAAAACTACAGAAAAGATAACAGCACAACGCATAGGGGTAAACAACAGGGGCACTCCCGAAATACCATCTCGTAGTCTCTAAAGTAAATGCTCAATAGGGGATCTCCCGAGGTACTTCCTTGTAGTCCAAAAAGTAAATGTGCAGGGGGATCTCTTGAGGTACCGCCTCGTAGTCCTAAAAGTAAATATGTTGCAGGGGATCTCCCGAGGTACCACCTCGTAGTCCTAAAAGTAAATATGCAATAGGGGATCTCTCGAGGTACCGTCTCGTTGTCCCAAAAGTAAACACACAACTCAAAATTGATGGAAATAACAATTTCAGCAACAAATCCCATGGTTTAAGACTAAATACAAATCAAGAAAGCAGGAAATCAACTAAGCATGTTGTAAAAGTTTAAAATATAAGACAAGTAGATATGAAATATTATGCTAAATAGGATAACTACACATGCTAGTATAGAATTAAGATATAACAGGTTACTGCTCAGTAAAACCCGATTATAAAACAATTAACCCCTGTATGCACTCTTCACCTTGCGTACACGGCACTCCCATATCACAGAAGTATCACAACAGTACCAAATCTTAAGGGAATTTCTCCCACACAAGGGTAGACAAGCCACTTACCTTGATCCAAGCTCAATCATTCAACAAGAATGCCTTTTCCTAGATTTTCCGACTCCGAATGGCCGAAATCTAGCCAAAAGCAATTTCATACCATAAATAAAACTATAATAAACTAATCTAATTAATGAAATCAAAACTTTAACAAGAAATTAGAAATTTGACCCAAAAAGTTTACCCGAGCCCACATCTCGAAATCGGGTAAAAGACAAAAAATATGAACACCCATTCAACCACGAGTTCACTCGTACTAAAATTACTCAAATCCGATACCAAAATCTCAATCAAAAAATTGATTGAAGACCTTTCCCACTTTTTCCCAAATTTCTCAACCCAAATCTTAAATTAAAAGATGAAATTAATTATAAATTAGTGGGATATAACCAAAAACGAGTCAAGAATCATTACCTAATTGATGCTTCTGCCTCCAAATCTCTCCCAAATCCAAGCTCTCTATCTCAAGTTATGATAAAATGGCAAAATCTTTGATTTTAAATGTTTGTATCTGCCCAGTGAAATCTGTTTACCATGAAAATGGTAATTATAATTAGATTTGATTTTATGGTTCTAAAAATACGTGATTATTTTTATGCTAGTTGTTAGGAAGCACATGCTAAGTGTGAGACTAGAAAATAAGATAAGAACTCGAATCGGGGCCTCGATTCAGGTTATGCGGGACCTGAGGTCGAGCTAGGTATTGAATTGTGGACATCCGATGGAGGGATAATAGTTTGGAGAGCATTGATAAAGACTCTTTATGATTAATAATGAGCAATAAATGAAGAATAATTAATTGAATACAATAAATGTAAGTAATAAAATAAAGGGAGAATGTGTTTAAGTTGAAGAGCAGAGAATGTTCTTGTTCTTGTATTGAATGTTGTATATGATATTGTATCATGTCTGTTACAAAATGACAAGGGTCCCCTTTATATATGAGGGGGAATCACAACATAGTACAGACGCATTTATTACAAGGATTTGAGGCTGATACAACTATTTAATGCCACGGTACGGACTTGAACTAGCCTGATAGACTTGATCAGCTTCGGTCACGTGCCTTGGGAACTTCCCGTTAGTCCATCATAGCCGCTGATTTGCACTGCCTCGAGGTCGATCATTGAGAACCTTCGGGGTCAAACCCCAAGCTAAACTTCAAGCTTTCTGGGGGAGGTATTTGCGAGGTGCCTCAACGATCATAAAATCGGACACTTTGATTTTTACTGTATACAGATAGTCCCCGCATTTCTTATATTAAAATGATAAGAAACAATTTTGACACCGATATCCTCGAGCCTATTGTGATGATGTCATGCTTATGAAGTAAGCTATGATAACTGAGATGTCCTATCGATACGTCTTTCCAGAAGTATTCAATGTAGCACCGATTTATTTTCTCAAAGCGATAATATTTCCGCTGATCCATCTCCCAAAAACATTGATTGCGTCTGTCAATACGTTTCCCAAAGACATTGATTGTGCTGTCGGTTACGCTGCCACCTTTCTATAAATGGAAGCTTTCTTGAACCAAAACTTCATTCACTCATTCTTCAACAACCTTTAATTCCTTTCTTCTCTTCATCCTCATCCAACTCTATTTCCCATGTTTAAAGCCCGTGACCGTAAGGTCACATGGCGGTGTTCTCACTAGTTATGCCATGGCTCTTTCTCAGGGCTTTCCCCTACTGAGTGGGATCGCACTGGTTTTTTGTTGTTGTTGTTGGCCTGAAATAATGAGAGGGGGGATTCAAACTATTCCCGTATTAGAGGATATGTGGACCATGAACTTCTGCTCACCTCTCTTAACTTCAACCGGGTGTGGCGCTTCACTCTTTTGCTTTTCACGGAGTGAGGTGGTTCCATCTACTAACTTTTGCATCCCACACCGGTGCAATATCTCAAGAAGTGGCTTCCCAATAGTAGTGCTGGCGAGACCCATACTTGCCAAAATTTTTCACCCAGCCACTTTTTCATCTTTTTTTGCTTCTTCATCTTTTGTTTCTTTGGAGGAGGTTCTCAAAGAGATCATTTGGAAGGTTGGGATGGGGTCCCTGAGGAATGGTTCTCGCAGAAATTGCTTTCGAAATAATAAATCAATAACTAGAATATGATGACGATGAGGCTTTTAGGGAAAAAAATTGAGAACTAGAACAATTTGAGAATAAGCCTAAGTCAAACTTAAATGATACCGAGCCAGTTAATTTGTCTAGTCCAAAAGAGGGCCGGGAAACCATGATAAGCATTCACTCTGATGAAAGAACTAGAGATGCATTGATCCAACTTTTGTTTTAATTTAAAGACAAGTTTGCATGGTCCTATGATGATATGCCAGGACTGAGTGTTGATTTTGTAGTGCACAAATTCCAACTTATTCCGGTCATCTACCCATCCAACAAAAGCAGAGAAAGTTTAAAACAGACATCATTGATAAGATCAAAGAAGAAGTCACCAAATAATTGAAAGCTGGTGTGATTAGAGTGGTCCGATACACCACATGGTTGGCTAATGTGGTCCCAATGCCGAAGAAAGATGGAAAAACCCGAGTGTGTGCTGATTATCGAGATTTGAACAAAGCAAGCCCAAAGGACAACTTTTTATTGCCAAACATCCACATTCTTGTTGACAACTGTGCCAAACATGAGATACAATATTTCATGGATTGTTATGCTGGGTACTACCAGGTTTTAATGGATAAAGAAGATGCAGAAAAGGCGGCTTTCACCACACCTTGGGGAACTTACTATTACAGGGTCATGTCGTTTGGTTTGAAGAATGCCAGGGCAAATTACATGAGATCTATGACTGCCATCTTCCATGACATGATGCACCAGGAAATTAAGGTGTATGTGGATGATGTGATCATTAAGTCGAGAACGCAGGAAGACCATGTACGGGATTTGAGAAAATTGTTTGAGCATCTGCACAAGTATAACTTGAAGTTGAATCCAGCTAAAGGTGTATTCAGAATCTATCTGGGAAACTTTTGGGGTTTATAGTCAGTTGGAGGGGTATCGATTTATATTCAACAAAGATAAAGTCTATTCGGGATTTACTTCCTCCGAGAACCAAGAAAGAGGTCATGAGTCTACTGGGAAGATTGAATTACATCAGCAGGTTCATTGCTCAGCTGACTACCACGTGTGAGCCCATATTTAAGTTGTTGAAGAAAGATGCGGCAAACAGATCGACAAATGAGTGTCAAGAAGCTTTCGACAAAATCAAAGAATATCTGTTGAATCCGCCAGTGTTGGTCCCACCCGAGACTGGGAGACCTTTGTTCTTGTACCTTACAGTCCTAGAAAATTCTTTCGGCTGTGTTGTGGGGCAATATGATGTGATCGGGAAGAGAGAGCAAGCCATATACTATTTGAGCAAGAAGTTCACAAGTTATGAAGCCAAGTACACTTTGTTGGAAAGAACTTGTTGTGCCCTAATTTGGGCCGCCCAAATGCTTAGGTATTATCTATTATCCTACACCACATATCTCATAACCAGAATGGATCCTTTGAAATACATATTCCAAAAACCGATGCCCACGGGAAGGTTAGCAAAATGGAAAATCCTGCTCACCGAGTTTGACATAGTCTATGTCACCCGTACGTCGATGAAAGCTCAAGCCCTAGCGATCATCTAGCTGAGAACCCAGTTGATGATGAATACCAACCTCTAAGTACTTATTTCCGGATGAGGAAGTAAATTCAGTTGAAGTAATGACAGAAAATGCCAGTGCTTGGAAAATGTTCTTTGACAGAGCTATAAATACAAAAGGTATCGGGATTGGGGCAATTTTGATTTTTCCAACTGGTTAGCACTATCCGGCCACAACCCAACTTTGGTTCTTTTGTATGAACAACACTGCCGAGTATGAAGCTTGCATTATAGGCATGAACATGGCACTTGATCTGGATGTGGAAGAATTGTTAATCATGGGAGATTCTGACTTGATTATTCGGCAAGCTCAAGGTGAATGAGAAACCCGAGATATCAAGATTTTCCCATACATGCAACATGTGGAAGATCTTAGCAAATGGTTCAAGTCCATCAAGTTCAGGTATATTCCTTGATTCCACAATGAGTTAGCTGCTGCACTAGCTACTTTGGCCTCAATGCTGTCCTATCCAGGCAATGTCCACATTGACCCGCTAGAAATCCAAATTCGAGAAAGACATGGTTATTGCAATATAGTTGAAATAGAACCAACTGTTTAGCCATGGTATCATAATATCAAAATGTTTTTGGAAACAAAGGAATATCTCGAGCAAGCCAGGAGACCAAAAGAGAACCATTAGAAGGCTCGCCAGCAATTTCTTTTTGAGCCGAGAGGTCTTGTACAAAAGAACTCCAGATTTGAATCTTTTAAGGTAAGTGGAGGCTAGAAAGATCATGAACAAAGTGCATTCGGGAATATGTGGGCCCACATGAATGGATATGTCCTTGCAAAGAATATCCTTCGGGCAGGTTTTTACTTATGACCCTAGAAAAGGATTGCTTCAGTTTTGTTCGAAAGTGCCATCAGTGTCTGATACACGGCGACCTGATTCATACACCACCTTCAGAGTTTCACCCTATGTCAGCGCCTTGGTTGTTCGTTACTTGGGGTATGGATGTCACTGGGCCGATCGAGCCTACGGCTTCAAATAGGAAAAGATTCATCTTAGTTGCCATTGATTATTTCATAAAGTGGGTTGAAGCATTCACTTTCAAAGTCCTCACCAAGAAAGCAGTGGTGGACTTTGTGCATTTCAACATCATTTGTTGTTTTGGTATTCATAAAACTATCATTACAGAAAATGCTGCAAACCAAAACAACCATTTGATGAGGGAGGTATGCAAACAATTTGAAATTGTGCATCGGAATTCTACCCCTTATTGGCCCAAAGCTAATGGTTCTGTTGAAGCGGCAAACAAGAATATCAAGACGATCCTCACGAAAATGATTCAAAGTTCTAGAAAATGTCATGAAAAGCTGTCGTTTGAATTATTGGGATATCGCACAACCGTGCGCACATCAGTTGAGGCCATGCCCTATTTATTGGTTTACGACACTGAAGCCGTAATACTTGCAAAAGTTGAAATCACCTCTCTTCGATCGTTGTTGAAGCTGAGATCGGGGATGATGAATAGGTCAAGACCCGGCTAGAACAATTAACTATGTTTGATGAAAAGCGGATGGCCGCAGTTTGTCATTGGTAATTGTACCAAAAAATAATGGCCTACATCTACAACAAGAAAGTGTGGTCTAGAAACTTTGAAGTGGGGAAACTCGTTCTAAGGCGTATTCTCTCGCATCATGAGGAAGCAAAAGGAAAGTTTGCTCCAAATTGGAAAGGTCCATACATAATAAGAAAACTGTTGCCACAAAGGGCATTGTACTTGAGAGACATTGAAGGAAATGACCCCAAAACAACTGTCAATGTGGATACAGTCAAAAGGTATTATGTTTAACCCTTTTCGCGTTCTTAATACTCTCTGATTGGGATGACGAAGGCTTTCACGGGCACCGTAAGGTGAAGTTAAACAGAGAAATTGAAATGAGAGAGTCTTGTTAGTGAAAACTTGCAAAGAGCACTACAAGGCGACGGTGAGAAGAGAAACGAGAGCGGTTAGCTGGTGAAAACCTACAAAGGGTGCCACTGATCAAAAAAAGAATCCTCCCGATTGTTCGGCATCGACATAGTCCTGGCAAGGTTTCTTATTTTTGAGGTATAAGTTATGATGAATTTATTGAGTTGGATGGTTTACACAAATCAGGTATCCAGTCCAAGAGGCATGTCATGTTCATTGAAGTCTGCATGTGCTCCACATAAGTCTTTATTTCCTTTCCCCGAAAGGCACACCTCTAGTTTAAATTCATTATCCTTTCTATTATTTGTTTTTCTTTGAATCCCTTTCGGTCTAATTCTATTCCAAAACTAAGACAAATAAAAGATGGAAAGATTGGTTTATAGGGTCTTGTTCGACACAGGCTGATATTCAAGAAGGTACCCAACCTCAGCAGGTGCATCGAGTCGACTTCGACTGGCCATAATGACCTATGCTTTAAAATCAAAAATTCCTGAAAAGAAATAAAATCAAAGTAAAACACCCACGAAGTTGAAACAAAGTTGAAAAAGGTTAAGTCCCACGTGACTAACAATCATGGTAAAATTCTGGAAAACCCAAGTTCGCCAGGGACAGAAATGAAATCGATCCTAAGGGAACAAGCAGTTGTAGTTGAGATCTTCATCAAAGGAACCGGGTTGAGATCAAATGACTGAAATGCTGAAGGCCACAAAACCAACTACTGTTTCAAACCGACAAATTGTTTTTTGTTTGAAAAATAGGAAACAGGTGTAATTCAAAGCAACCCTGCAAGAAGCAGATTTAACAAAAGTCTATCACGCAGAGAGTAAAATGGTTCTGCAACAATAATCAATCCAAAAAGGAAGTATCCTCCAAATTCTTTCCTGCATTTTACTCACTCTCTTAAATAAAAATGATGAAAAATGAAATGAAAAGAAGAAAAATTCAAAGCCATGGTAGTATAGGGTCTCCAATCCCTAACTGCATCTTTCTAACATATGGTCTCCACCCCCTAGTTGATGCCAATATAACCTGATGATTTTTTAATATAAAGTCCCACTCCCTAGTTGATGCCAGCATAACCTGATAATTTTCCAACATAGGGTCCCGCTCCCTAGTTGATGCCAGCATAACCTGATGATTTTTGTTTACCGTAAAAATGGTAACAATAATTAAATTTGTAAGTGGGATTCTAAAATTACGTGATCTATTCCCGAGCTAGTTTATGAGAGTTGTTAGTGCTGAAGTGTGAAGTAAAGCAGTAAAGATCAAGATAACCAAAGCGATAATTGAACCAGTAAGGGGACATTTATAGGATGCAAAGCCAACCAGTGGATACCTTAGAGACGAGCCTCGAACCTATCTCGGGCTTATCGAAGATAGTCAGAAAGGGGATAACAACTAAAAATACAGTTGAGCCAAGATCTAAACTACCAATATCGAGCAAAATAACAAAGAACAATAAAGGAAATAATGAAATGCTAAGGCGACCTCGAGGTCGAAAAAGACGAATAGCTTAGAAGAAAGAGAAAGAGAGATATATTATTGCATTTGTGGAGAAGTGGAGCAACATCAGTCCCTTACAAGGTAAGGTGAGTCCCCCTTATGTAGGCGAGGGGACTCAATACAGTACAGGGTGCATTACACGTAAATGTACAGAGATGGGATGTCTAGACAAGACACTAGAACCTATTTATTTAGGCTATCTCCTTGAGAGTTTATCTTTTGTGCGACTTACGCTAGGTTGTGGACAGATTCTTTGACCTTCAAGCCACTACAAAGCCGAAGATTATACCCGAGATAAGGATCTCGATCACGACCTTATGGCCTCGACGTGCCGTTAGGGTTCTCTGAACATACCTCGATGGCGGGAAATAGACTCCCCCGATTTTACCGCACACAGATAGTCTCCGTGTTTCCTATATTGAAGTGATAGGAAACGATACTGAATCGTCATCTCGAGGCCATTATTACCATGACATCATCCATATAAGAGCATTAAATTCTATAGTCCAGGGAACCTTGCGGGGCCGCCATCATATGCAGCAATCGAGGAGTCCACGAACTGCTGCAGGTTCGTCCCTTCTGCTTCCCCAGCCGATTTCTATAAAAAGCTCCGATCGTTGGATGCTCCTCATCTCCGCCCTTACTCGTGGATCGTGAACTGGAATCTCAACTAATTTGACATATCTTCATCTTTCTCTCTTTTTTTAGGGAAAGTTTCGCCATTATTCATGGCCAGGACTTCCAGGACGGTACCCCATCGGAATGACAATGCATCATCATCCCAATCGGTTGGGGGGGAGAATAAATCGATTCCTTCTTTAGAATAGTGGGCCCCTCCTGAGATTGATACATCGAAAGATTTTGACATCGAGACTCCCACGTCTATGTCGGGTCGATGCAAGCATGTATCTCGATACATTAGCATCGTGACTAATGTAAAAAATATGAAGGGTGACTGTCGATGGAGTGAAGTAGTGACAGTGGAAATTCCTGCCTCTAGTGAAGATGTTACCAGTTTTAAGGAGGGATTTCTTTACGTATATACCTATCTGTTTACCTTGGGTCTCGAAGAATCCGTAGCATCTCCTCCTTTGGAAATCTATCCGGTGATCCTCGACTTCTGCATTCGGTATCGAGTGACTCTTGGCCAGATTTCCCCTTCTTTTTTGAGGATTGTGCTGATGTTTAGGCGCTTTACCGAGGGGGTCACAGGTGAAGTTTTCACCCTCAATCATCCAATTGGATTATACCGTCCTTGGCTATATCGAGGCTTGATCAAGCTTTGAAAATGGTCCAAAAAGTCTTTCTTTACAAGCATTGATGAAGGGAAGGACCGTGGGTGGATGAGAAGGTTTATTTGAGTGCGAACCTCAAATATCATCCCGGTCCAATGGATGCCCTTTCCCGAACAGTGGAACCATCGCCGTAAATATATTTTCCCTCTAATCATTTCTCAATTTTTCTTTCCAGCATCATGATAACCTCTTGGAAACTTCTTCTAGCTTCTCCTTGGCACCCTGAGGAGATTCCAGACTTGGAGAGGTGGATTGAATGCTTGGACAGGAGGTTCCCATATCATCTCCGGTCCTGGACCATTATGGTCGAGAAGCGTTGGGTGGCTAAAAACCATGATGACGTTTCTTTTCTACATGTGTCTCGTATTTTGTATTCCCCTCGGGCTCTAATCAATGGCGTTGTGCATTTATCATGTAGATGCTGTATTGGAGAAAATATGCTGATGAGGCCACCCTATGGTGGTGAAACGAAGGCCTTGGGGCTCGACACGAAGAAGAAAAGAAAGATAAGGGTGGTCGTTGCTCGACCAGACGAGACTGATTTTCCGACCTCTGATCCGGATCCTAATGTCAGCGGGGAGGATGATGAGAGGAGTTCGCTGAGGAGGAGGCCGAGGCCTGGCAAGAGGGGTTCGCGGATGACCCGATCGGAGGCTGCTGAGTCCGAGACGGCGAGGAACGGCAAGGCTAAGGAGCCAGAGGATCTTGGCGAAGACGCTGATGTGGTTTCGAATCGCTTGGCCAAATTCTATGTGGCTTCGACCAGCAGGGCCATGGGCTCATACGGCCGGAGTTCGGAGCCTTCTAAGGGTATGGGATGCTATTCGATGGAGTTGGTGACCCAAACAACTTTTTTCGAAACAATCCAGTCTCATCGGGAGAGTTGAGAGATGCTGGGAGGATGGTTGGTGCCACGGCCGACACTTCTTTCGGAGGGGAAGGCTTTATTGCCAACATTTATGATAGCGTACCTGAAGGAGTTGACCTCGCTATATCTGACGCCGTAGATGCAGCGGATAAATCCCTGCGGCAGGTGACAATTTTTCCTTAAGTGTTTCTTTTTCCCCCGGGTGTTATTCATTGTTTTTCTTAATCTCCCCATTATGTCATAGTGCAAAGAGATATATGAGCGTGTCATCTCTCGACTCCGTGGGGAACTTGCATTCCATGAGAAAGATCGTGATGTCGTTGCTTCGAAACTGCATGACTCGGAGTCTCGAGGCATCTGGGGAGATGAAGAGTTGAAGGAGCTTCAAGCCTCTTTAGAGGTAGCGCTTCGGGATAAGGCTGCTCTTGCTGCACATGTATTCTACTTCTCTTTTTCTTTTCACATATGTTCCTCTGTTTGGTATCTATATATGTTCCGTGTTCACATATTTGCCATCTTGCCTCTTAACGAAGGTTGAGCAGGGAAACTCGAGGATCGATGAGTTGGAAGCGGAGATCTCTGGGCTGAGGGAGCATAATGAGGATGCGACCGGGGAGCTTGCGACGACACGGGGCCTTCTTACAGACGCCCGCAAGGAGATTGTTGCTTTGACTACGGCTAATCTTGATATCGAATGGGACACCGCTACTAACAAGGAGGACGCGACTACAATGCACGTGATTGCTCATGACATATCCTTGGTGCCCAAGCAGAAACTGATTCGAGCTGTTGATCATGCCAAGGTGAAAGGAAAGAGGGAGATCCTGGAAGAACTCAAGGCCCGAGGCTTCGACTTATCTGCTGACCTAGATGAGGCCTGTGAGCACGTGATTTTTTCCCTACATGAAAATAACTCCTAAAAAATAGACCAAAAATAATTTAAATTGATTTTTAGGAGTTTTTCTTTATTTAGTTGCATTTCATGCATTTTTAATATTTTTAAAATCATAGAAAAAACCATAAAAAGTGTCATATTTTAATTTCATGCCACATTGGGTTCAATTTGTATTTAGGAATTAATTACATTGAGTTAATTGTGTTATTAATCAAAAAATCACAAAAAATGGTTATTTTTACATAGTTAGATAATTAGCTTAATTTTACAATTTGAATTGATTTAGGAATTTAATTTAGGTTTTAATTAATTAAAGAAAGAAAAGAAAACAAAAAGAGAAAGGGAATTGAAAAAGCTTGGTCTTAAAGTTGAATTGGGCCACACATTTTAGAAGCCCAAGTTTTCCCCCAACCCAACCCAAACTGGGTTGACCCGACCCAACCCAATAGCCAACCCTAGACCTAAAGCCTAAAAACTAGACTCTATAATACACAAAAGGACGCCTAAAATGAGATAGAAAAAAGAATGCCTGGAAAACGAAAAGCTGCGCAGTAGAGCCGCAACAGTGCAAAACAAAGACCCCCACCTTTTCGATCTTCCTCTCCATTTTTCAACCACAACAGACCTTAAGAAATTGATACACAAGAGGACCTTAGGAAAGAGATACACTGATAGAGAGCACTAGCCGCTGCTCCATGGCCTCACACCAAATGACCGTCATCTCCTAACTCGATCTCAACCAAGTCAAATGTCGACCTCTAGCCCTTTAAGCTCCATTTCTGTCTGCTGCTGCTGTCGCTGGATTTCACCACTAATGAATAGATAGCCCTGCAAATTCAAAATAGGGGATTTGAAAAACAGTGAGAACAGAGGGATTGAACGGACTTGTTTCACTCTCATTTCGAATTTGAATCTCTTCGATTTTCATGTCGAATTCTGGTTTGCTTCTGATTTTCAATTTGGGTTCCTATCTAAGGTGAGCGAGGAGGTCGTCGACAGTCTCGTCGAGGTTTCCGTTCGAGATTTGGTGGCGGATTGGCCTTTGCTCCAGTTTTTCTTTTTGATATTTAGTTGTGTATCAGGTATGAATCTCGATTCGAAATACTAAAATTGTTGATATGTTTGCCACTATTTTGTTATGCTTTAATGTTTCCTTTGGATTGTTGAAACATATGTTCATGATTTGCTCGTCGAAGACTTTAATTTGTGCCGATTGTTTACTACCTCTTTTTTGTTGAAGTAAACTGATTCATGTTCATCCATACGTGAGCGAGGTTTTCCTTACAGAGTTTACTGTTGTTGTTCTTTCTATGAATTGCTTTTGTTTAGATTGTGCCTCTATCTTTGTTTGGTTTTGTTGTTATTGAGACAGTGTTTATAGTAGATTTTTGATGGAATTGAGATAGAATTCAACCAACATGGATTCTTTAAGTTTGATTTTTGCTTAATATGTGGTGTTTTGGAGCTTAATTCGTGTGGATTTCTCACTGTCAAGGTAGTGTAATTGAAGTCAAACTTTGAGTCCATGTTGATCCCTGTTCAATCTCTGCCAAATTGTGTGCAAAGTTGAGTACTTGAGTCGGATCGAACGAGCTAATGGTGTGCCTGATAGCATGTGATTGCTATTTACTCATTTGTCGAAAAAAAAGATCAAAACCTACAATCGTTGCTTTCATTTGCTTAATTTGCTTTCATGTTATGGCTATGACTTGGTAATATTGAGGCATATCTTAATGTGTCGACATTCAGTATGGATCTGAAGTTTGATTGGTATGGTTCTGAGCACTTGATTCGTTGGGGTTGAGTTAAGGTATAGCTATGGCCCTCATAATTAAGCCTAGAAGTTAGAATAATTTGAGGTGCGCCATGCTAAACAAAAATGACAATTGCATAGCCCTCGTTCTAATTAATTGTATTTTACCTTTAGAATTCGAGGCATGCCATTTAGCAAAATTTCATGGCCTCCTGCAAAGTTAACAATGCGCTAGTTGCTTTAGGCGCGTCATTTAATAATTTTACCTTCTTAAACTCGGGTGTGCATTTCATGTGACCAAATCTAAATCCTAAAATGTTGAATAAAATGTGTTTCGAATTGCGGGTGCATTTCATGTGACGCGATCCAAAGACATATTTTAGATGATGTTCAATCTTCCCTAAAGTTAATTAAAAGAGATAAATAATTTAAAATTGCACCATAGGCTAAACATGTACTAAAATCAGATAGTAAGCCAATAATAACAGTTGAGCGACCGTGCTAGAACCATGGAACTCGGGAATGCTTAACACCTTCTCCCGGGTTAATAGAATTCCTTACTCGGATTTCTGGTTCGCGGAATGTAATACAAAGTCAAACCTTTTCCTCGATTCTGGATTCAAACCGATGACTTGGGACACTATAAATCTCCCAAGTGGCGACTCTGATTTTTAATAAAATGAATCCCATTTCGGTTGTCCTTTAATTGGAAAAACTCTCTTTATTATACCTTTCACGGGGTGTAGCAGGTAAAAAGGAGGTGTGACAAGGTCCGTGTGGCAGAGGAGGAACAGAAGCATTTAATTATTCTCGATGAGGGCGAGGAGTATAGAGGCGATGAGTAGTCTCCGAGCCTCCTTTCTCTTTTCTTTTTTTTGTTTCATATGTTCTTCCTTCTGGGAAATGATTAATGCAAAGATGTACAACTGTTTTGTTAATTATATGAAAGGGGACCCTTGTTCTAGTAGTTCTTCTCGCTTTAGAGCACCGAGTATCGGGCCTTCAGGGCCTTTTCGTATTTTGTAGCCGAGGTTCTGTTGATAGCTTCTGCGGACCGACATCAGGGATTCCCCGAGCCCTTTCTATTTTCACGAATCGCGTGGGAGCCTGGAATAATTTCACCATTGCGTTCCCCAAGGAGAGGGTGACGTTAATGCGGCCAGAATTAATTGGCCTGTTTGAGCAGTTGTTCGGTTGTTAACTGGCCCTTATATATTCGTCTATCCCTCCCTCAAACGATGATTCTGCAGTCTCTTTTTTGATAATTTCGTCTCTTCTGTAGAGCCAGTCTCCCTCCGCGAGTCTCTTCACTTTTATGCTTCAGTAATTTCTTCCTGGATACCCCTCTTCTTTCCATTATTCTATTGTGACCATGGCCGTTGTTCCACATCTAATGTTTGGATGAAGGGGATTCCTTCCTGTATTTCGCCTTTGGCCGACAATAGTGGTCGTCCTCCAACGTCGGGGGAGCGGTGCTCGAAGCATACTGTCTCGAGGAGCATTGTTACTCCGGGAAAACTTCCCAGTATTTCAGGCCACCGGGGGCATGTGTCGAGAATTGCCTCTTCGGTGGTAGAGGAGGACCTCGGGGTAATCAAGAGAAAATTTGGATAGGGGGAAGGCATGGTCCTACAAGACCCTTTCCCCGAAGAGAATGTGACGACGTACGTTGAAGGCTTCTTGAGCGTTTATACCGGCGTTCTTATGCAAGGTTCCTTGGATCGGGTTGTGCTTGATTTTTGTAAAAGGTATTAAGTGACGCTAGTGCAGGTTCATCCCTTCTTCTGGAGCATAGTATGGTCGATGAGATATTTTGCCGATAGGGCTAGGATAAAGTTTACTCTTAGACATCTCGTAAGGTTCTACCGACCATTACGCTTTTGAGGCCTGGTTGCTCTCTAGCGTGGATGAGCCAGTTTATTCGAGTTCGGACGACCGACGTTATCCCCAGAGAATCTTATCGTTCCCTGAGTAATGGAGCTCCAGACGTAAGCACTCTGTTTTAGCTATCTTTTTCTTCATATGAGGTTGGATCAGTAATGATTTCTTCCCGTCTTTTGCTTATTGAAACTCGTTGGTTGCCCAACAAGGTTCTGGACTTAGCCGAATGGTCTCGCAAGATGGAGGCATGCTGGACTCATGACAGGAGCCGGTGGCGAGATCTTTCAAAAGGGAGGTGGAAGGTAATTATCATGGTATGTGCCTGGCGTTCTCTTCCCACCTCTCTCTTTTCTTTTTCAAGGGCAGCCTCATTTTTGCTAACCTGCTCGGTTCTCCTTTTGTAGGCGTCAGAAGTTCATTCGAGGCGAGACCACCGGTTCAAGAGTCGAGGAGTGCTGAAAGGTGTTCTGTGGTGTTAGAAGACTTGCGGTGAGGTGCCTTCTCCGCAGCGGTTGAGAGGAAATGATTCGGTCGCCGGCTTCCAGGACTGAAGCTTTATTAGACATAGCTTCGGCCCTTGGTGAGGCTCATCGTTTTGGACTTGCGGTGAGTTTTCAACTATGATAAGGATGTTCAAACCCGATACTTTTTTCTTTTTTCTTCATATGCCTGGCTTCTCCTTTTCAGGCTTTTGACAGGCTCAAAGTCGAGCTGCTCCGTCGTGAGACCCAGCTGTAGGAAGCTCAGGAAAGGGGAAAATCCTGTGAGCACGTGATTTTTGCTCTATATGAGAATTACTCCCAAAAATTCAAAATAAAATAGTTTTGTGTTGTGTGTGATTTTTTGTGAATTTTATGTAATTTCTTAATTATTATTTGCATTTTTTCCTGTGCGTGTTATTTGTAAATTAATATAAAACACAAAAATATGTTGCATTTACATTAAGGTTTTATTAGGAGTAATTGAGTTTGTTTTCCAAAAAAAAAATAATAAAATCACAAAAATAATACACTTTATAGCATTTAAAGGCCTAGTTGTGTGATTTATTCTTAATTGATACATAATTATGTGTGTTATTTGTTAGTAAAAGATAATTAGCATTTTTCATAAGTTAAGTTGATTTTTGTAATATGATTTGGAATTTTTTGCTTTTAATTATTTAGGATTTAAAATGAAGCAAATGAAGAGAAAAGGAAACAAACCGGACTGGGCCGTCCAAATTGAACCAAAGTCCAGGCCCAAACCGCTCATGTACCCGGTCCAAGAGACCCATCTCCCAGGCCGTCAAAACGACGTAGTTTGGCACCAGAACTACGTCGTTTTAAGGACAACCCATCTCAGCCGTTCAATCCACACCAATCCAACGGCCGTTATCCATCTACCCTACCCGTTTAAACAACCCGATCCATTACCCGTCTCTACCCGCCCGACTTAAATCCAAAACGACCCCGTTACCACTCCAAACGACCCCGTTTGAGATTAGTTTGTTTGATCTTAGCCGTTGGTTATTGTGATCTAATGGACCAGATTAATGGGACTAATTTAATTATACCAAATTCCCACCCCAGGCCCCCGTGTGTAACTCATTTCCCAGACCCTCTCCCCCTTCATCGTCTCCCTCGACGACCCAAAATACCCCCAAGAACCCTAGTCGCCATTAGACCCCCTCGCTGAAACCCGGCGGCAACAACACCGCCGGTCACCAAACTTACACCACCGCACCCCCGTAACTTCCCCATTCCAACCCTGAGCATGGCTTCCTTCGAATCAGGCGTCAACTCTTCGAATCTTGGATCGAAGGTTGGCTGGAAAACCTCGCCGGCTTCGATGGCCGTGAAAATAACACCCTGAAGCCACCAGACTACCCCCTCCCCAAATCCACACCTGTTTTCCTTCGAACCAAACTAGAACGCTTCGAATTTTGATTTTTTGTCAAGAACCCTAATAGCCGCCACTACTTTCTGGTGACGGCGGCGCCTCCCTTTGACCCCCAAATCGATACCCCAGCACCACTAGGCTCCCCTCTTCCTATAACCACCTCCATTTCCCTTCAAACCCCACCCCAATTCTTCGAACACCAAAAGCAATAGGAACCCCTGATTTTCAACCCAAAGATCGAACGTGGTCTGTGAGGCGTCGTTTGGTTTGAATCAGAGTTTAGACAAGTGTTCTCATATTGAAAACACACGGTTAAACTTTGTTTCAACCCAAATATGAAAGAGAGGCGATAGACAATTTTGGTTTGTTTGGTCCGCCGTGATTTTCCAGGTACCTGTTGCTCAATTCTTTTCTCTTTTATTTGTTATCCGTTGATTTTGTCTCAGTTCAAGTATGTCTTCTTCTCCTTTGTTTCTGTTTGATTCTATGATTAAACTAGGCCAGCTTTGTTCTTAAGTGTCTGAATTATTTCTTCCTTCTGTTTTGGTTGTTGTTTAAGGTCTGATTACATGTTAGTTCGTTTGATTCTTCTATTACTTTTCTTTTAGTTCTATCCATCTCCAAGACCCTTTATTTGGTCAAATTGTTAATTCTGTTTGTTTGTTGATTATGTTTGTTATAGGATACGTATTCGCTTCGATTAGCGTCGTCGAATAATTAGTTCCATATTTTCCCTGTTCTGCCCGAAACTATGAATCACCGGCTTATTCGTCGACTATTGTTTATCGATTTATATGTGTTATAATCGATTAAACGAATATCGTCAATTAGTTATATGGGTCTGTTTGTTTAGAACAATGGGGCAATGGTGTCTAAATACTGATTAATTCCATCTTGAACCACTGTTGAATTGAAGTCTTAATTGTTTGTGCTTGGGAAATTAATTGGTTACAACTGTTTAACTATGATAAATGCAGAGCTAAGTGGACTGCCAAATGGTACACAAGGCACCCTTAAAATAATGAATAAACTAATTAAAAGGGATGCCTATTAGTGCAGAATTACAGTTGGTTTTAGACAATAAGTAATGGAAATCAGAAAACTGACAGCTAAGTTTCAAAGTGCACTGCACATGAAAATGAGCTGGTGGAACCTGCTGGACAGCAAGGTGTTCCACCAGTTTCTGCCTTCAGGATTTGTTTAAAAAATAAAACCCATACTTAGACATTTTAAAGTGGTAAAAACAGAGGGAATAAGATGGGTTTGATCAGTTCTAAAACATTAAAAAAAAAAAAAAGGCTGCAGGGCTGGTTCAGTTTTTTTCTATATAAATGAGAAGCCATAGAGATTAAAGGACAGACTTTAAGAGAGGAAGGATGATATACACTCTAGTATACACAGCTTTAACCATCAGTTTTTTAGAGCCTCAACCATCAGCTTTAGAGTCCTTTTAGCCATCAGTTTTAAGGGTTCTTCTAGCCATCATTTGGGAGAGCTTTGAAAGGATTAGCGAGAAGATTTCAAAGTCAGTCCTAAGCAATCCTGCCCCCATATAACACTGTCTCATTGCTCAAAACCAGAAGCAATTCGAACCTGTCCCTGTTGCTATTCCCACGCTTGAGTATTTCAAGTTTAACTGAAGGTTCTGTTTGGTTTGCTGGGTTTATTATTGTTGTTGTTTGGTTTTCTGAAGTTGCTGCTTGTTTGCCTTAAAGTCTTTGTTTGGTTTAAACCACTCCTGGAAATTTTTGGCTATCTTATGCTATTGGTTCTGTTGGGTCTTTTGCTGGTTGCTGTCTTGCTTACTGTGAGCTGTTACTGATCCTACTCCCTCCATTTGTGCTGTCACATTCCAGGTACATAGTTTGAACTCGTGTTGCAGCAGATTTGAACTGAAGTTGAAATAAAAATACTCACTGGTCTCTTATCATTTGAATCATTGATGTCTGCTTCATGGCTAGTTTAATCTGTCATATGTAGTTGTTTAAATTTCAAAGTAGATATATGTACATAACTCGGACTCTTTGTACTCTATCTAAACCCATGGATTGTAAAAAAACGAGTTTTATGTCTTTCTGAGCATGCTGAAACTGTTAGGCATTAGTGTTAATCTGATTTGGTTTATAGTTCACAATTCGTGATAGGTAACGGGTGGATAAAAACAGTAAGTTGAATAGACGATTTCCCATCCGATAAAGAATTGCCGAATTATTTTTGTGACAGAATAACTAGTCTCTTCATCAGCTTGTTGGCCCTTCATTAAATCATTTGTCCCAATTCAGTAAACCAGGCCCGAATAAATAGTTACAATCTAATTTGACAAGAAATTTGATATGTATATACGTAAAATCAGAAGATAGATAAATGCCCGCCTCCTATTAAAAGGTCTCATTTGAATCAAATGCCCTCTTTCAATTGATTGGTAGAGAATTAATTAAGATCGGAATCACCTCATGCATTATCGCTTCTGTAGAGTAATTAGAAATAATTTTGAACGGACATCTTTTTTGCGTGAATAAAAATGTTGTTGAGCTTAGGTAACCGTCCTACCCGGTATGAGTTTAAATGAATGACCCAGGCACACATTCGATTTGCATATTCGTTAGTGGGCGGGTCCAGATTGAGATTAGACCCGTTCTGTTTAAAGGTCTAAATGTATAGTTTTCGTTTAATGAAAGTGGTTTAAAGTTGATTAAAAGCACATAGGTTGTAACATGTATTAAAAATTAGATATTTTGGCTATTTATAATAATTTAAGCGACCGTGCTAGAACCACGGGATCCGAGGGTGCCTAACACCTTCCCTCGGGTCAACAAAATTCCTTACTTAGAATTTCTGGTTCGCAGACTTCATTTGGAAAGTCGAAATTTCCTCGACTTGGGATTTANCAAAATAATCCCGTTTCGAATATTGTCACTTAAATCGAAAAAACTCCTTTATATACTCCCCTCGAAAGAGGGCGCGCCAAAAGGAGGTGTGACAAATCCTTCAAGCTTTTTTGCGCAGTAAAGGAAAATGAGCTCGTTTCTTTAAGGTGAGGGCCGGATCGAAGCCGTGCTCGGGAGGCCCTCTTGGAGCTCCTAACGTGCTACATGTTGCATTTCTCCAAGGGTAAAAGGGTCATTTGGCGGACCAATGAATGTTGAAGGCAAATGAAAAATCAAAAAAAAGACCAAAAAAAAAGAAGAAGAAAAAAAAGAAAAAGAAGGTGAAGCATGAAAATAAAAAGAAGGTGAAGCATGAAAATAAAGCCTATTTTTGTTACTTTTTTATTATTAAGAAAGGACAAAAAAATTTCAAAAATATTTTGCACTTTTATCATTTTTCAAAAATCGAAAAAGGGAAAAATAGAAAAAGAAAATCAAAAAAAGAGTTTGCATGTTTCATCATTTTCAAGAAAAAGACAAAAAATATGTTTCTCTAAGTTAGTTGTTTTTTAATTGTCACCCGTATCCAATCTGCCCGAACTACGCATACCTGATTCTTGTCTTTCGGGACGTGATACGTAGGCAACCCACATAAGGTCCGGTCTTCCTTGTAAATCTTAGGTTCTTGGCTTTGCGAGGTCTTAGCCAAATTTTGCACTCCTAGCCAAAAAAAGAATTATCAGTTTGTGCACATGCTCGTGCCCTTCCAATCTAATCTCAATTTGTTCACATGCTCGTGCCCCCTTCTTTAAAGTCAATTCAATATTTAACTCGTTCTCTTATTAAACAATCATTTTTTTTTCTTTCCTCATAAAAACCGTGTCATGTATTTTTATAAAACAGGAATTTATCTATCAATAAGAGAAAACTTTTAATACCTTTTAAAAAGTTTTCTTTAAGGTATTAATCTCAAAAATCCAAAAAGATTTTATTTTGAGGTTCTTCTTTGGGAAATTAATAAAAAATAGAAAAAATATTCTTTTATTTTCTCAAGAACTTTAGGACATTGTGCACAGAAGAGAAAAATAACATACTTTATCTTTATCTTTAAAGTTTCTTTCTTAGGTAATCAAAAATCGAAATTCAAAAAAACTATTTTTTATTTTGTTCATTTCTCGTTTCGAAGTCTTTCTTGGTTTATTGTTTGGACTTCATTTCAAGAAAAAAAAAAGGAATCAAAAAGATATTTTTCTCTTGTAGGATTTTTCTTTAATAATTTCCCATAGTGTATTTATTTCAAAAAAAGGAAGAAATATATCCTCGCTAAGCTTGAGTTTAGAATAGGTTATAGTACATTAAATCTAGAAAATTCAAAAAAAGGGTTTTGTAACTTTTATTTGTCTTTTCACATCATAGTAGTCATTAAGGTAAAAAAGAAAAAAGAGAACGATAGTTTGTTTGCTTTATTCTCGATCTTCCCGAACTACGCAAAGATCTGATTCATGCGACGCCATGATACGTAGGCAACCTACATAGGGTTCGATCGAATCATTTTTTTATTATTAAAATAAGAGAAAAAAAGGAAAAAAGAAAAATGATAAAGAAAAAAAAAGAGGTAGACTTGTGGGTATGATAAACGAGAAGTAAGAAAATAGCGATATTCAGAAAGAAAAAAGAGGAAGGAAAATGAGCGAGCTAGCAAGTGCTAGAAAAGCAAAGAAAGAGAGGATTGAAATGAACAAATTGGGATGATGCCAACTGACTTTCGTACCTTCGAAGTCATTCTTGAGCCGTTAATTGATGCTAGGTGCATTGCACGAAATGTGATATTTTTAGTCGTTAAATGCCCTAACGCTAACATGATGACTTTATTTTGTTCCTCTTTGTTCTCCTCATTATAAAAGAAAAGTGGTTGGTTTGTGGTTCTTAAGGTAACCCGTCCATACAACACAGGGTCAAAGGGCAAGGTAGCCATGGCTAGCAAAAACTTGGGCACAAGAGTTGTGGACCCGTCAAGGGAGTTTGTGGAGTCGGAGTCTGAATTGAAAGAGGAGGTCCAAAGGGTGAAACAGCAGATGGCAGAAATATATCAGTCTTGGATCAGGGGACATACTCCACCTTCATTCCCCACTAAATACACTGAAAACCCTGTGACTATCCCACAAACTATCACAAATCCAGGTTCCCACTGCTGTTGATATCTCCCCACAACCTTTTCACCCTCTACCCGCCAAAACCACCTCATATACCGCTCTTTTGGCCACTCATGCTCCTGCAGCTCCTCCACCAGCTATTTCTCCTCGATTCTCTAACGAGATTGTGTTCAAAGTCCCTGATGCCCAACGCTATGCTCCAGAACCAACTTTCAAAGTCTCGGATCCATACTCTCACGCTCCTCATTTTGAGGCTCCTGGTGAAACTAAAAAGCCTGGTAAGACAGTGGAGCAAGACGAGATATCAAGGAAGATGAAAATATTAGAGCGGTCTTTAAGAAAAATGCAAGGGATAGGGAGCCAGATGAGTGTGGCTTACAAAGACTTGTGCTTGTTTGATTTGTATGACGGGCACGAAGATCCCGTGGACTATTTGAGAGATTACTGTAGTAAGATGAGAGGCGTTAGTGGGATAGATAAATTACTGATGGCGTATTTCAGTCAGAGTCTGAGTGGGGCAGCTCTGGAGTGGTACACCCGCCAAGATGCTAACAAGTGGTACACGTGGGACGATATGGCTCAGGCTTTTGCCAGGCACTTTCAGTATAATATGGAAATCGTCCCGGATCGCAGGTCCCTTGACAAGATGGAAAAAAAGCCTAATGAAAGCTTTGGGGAGTACGGGGCTCAGATGGAGAGAGCAAGCTGCCAGAGTCGATCCCCCGATGAAAGAAAAAGAGATGGTCGACTACTTTCTTCAAGCTCAAGAACCAACTTACTTTAGGCATTTGATCACGACTGTGGGTAGGCCTTTTAATGATGTGGTAAAAATAGGAAAAATGGTAGAAGATGGGCTGAAGTCGAGCAAGATCGTGAGCTATTCTACTTTAAAAGCCACAACACAAGCAATTCAGAACGACACAGGAAGTTTGCTGGGTCAGAAGGAACACGATGATGTTGCCATGGTTATTTCAGAGACACGACATGGTCCAAAGGGTCTGCCTCACCAATATACCCAACCTCAAATCTAACCCCAAACCTATCCCCGAGCTCCACATAATTTACCTCAGTATTATCCTTCGAATAATGTTCGGTCATATGTTCAACCACCAGGTCACTTCCTCCACCGGCGACGGGGTCCAGTAGTCTTCCTTGCTAAAAACTTTCAGCCTCAACATCAGCCCCATGGATATCCCTGTGCACCATATGTTCCACATCCACCAGGCCCGTGATGGCCCGCACCACAGCCACAAATGTCTCACCTGCCTCCACAAGATTACCAAAACCCTTTTGGATCCAGTTTTCAGCCCAATCAAGCACATAAGAACAATAGGTTGCAGAAGAAGAGAACCTACACTCCACTAGGGGAATCATATGCCAGTCTGTTCCAAAAGTTGAGGCAATTGGACATGTTGAAGTCGATTCAGATAAAAATGCCAAACCCTCTGCCAAAGAAGTTTGATTTTTCTCAAAGGTGGCATATTGTTTTGATGCCCCGGTTCACAGTACAAAAAAGTGTTGGCACCTGAAAAATGCAATTCAGAAGCTTATTGATGAAGGTGACATTACCGTGCAAAATCCAGATGCAGCAGACACTAACCAAAGTTTAGTTCCTGTTCGTGATGAGGCCCATGTGCTGGGTATGACTTGTTTTGAAAAGGAATATAAGAATTCTTCCGGGAGCCTCGGAGGTCCAAGGGCTACCAAGCTTTCAGCGCTATCAGAGGTTGATCTTAAGAACAAACTGGCAAAAGGAACCCAAAAGCAACTTGATAAGAAACATGTGATGAAGACTAGTGAAGGTCCTAGCATTGTTGATGTAAAATTCAGTGGCTAAGATACCGTGCTTGGTAATTGGAAAGACGCTCCATTTCTTGGTCAGTCGGAGTGGAGTTTTTGGTGGTTTATTTTGCTGTCATTACTGTTATCCAGGGTATTTCAGGATTGTAATCTGGATATTGTCTTGTGACTCAAACCCTTCTATCCTTTTTATTTTGTCTAGTTCCTTTCACCGCCTAGGGTATCTCATGTAGTGTTGTCTAGGGTTGTTCTAAGGGTTGTACCCCAGTTTATTGTGCTTGTTTTGTTTTCCAAACTCTTTCACCTCCTGTCTAATGCAACTTCCTATTTTCTGTTATTTTTAGCCATTTTCTTTTGTATAGTTCTCTTTTCTTTCTACAACTCTTTTCCTGCTGGTTCTAGTGACATGACATGCACGCGTAATTCTCAGCTTGGTTTTAAAAGTCAATTTTTTAAGCAATGAAATAATTCTGAAGATGATAGGGACATTTGAGAGAAATAAGTGCAGATTTGGATACTTTGAGGTTGTTTGAAGCCCGAACCATGCAAAACTGGGGCAGATAAAACGTAGAGAAACCTTATTGGAATGCATCATGCCACATCAGGTTGAAGCTAAAGGCAAACTTTCCAAATTGATAGGGGTAGTTCGTGGTAAGAAAAGTGAGAGTGTTGTCCAATGGTGCTTTGTATTCAACAAATGAAAAGGCGAATGTGCGGATACGATTATCAAATCTGGTACAATCAAAAGATGTCACTAGTGTTTTCAGTGGTTTGTTTAAATTGTATTGTTTGTACTTGGCATGTTTTGAAGACTGGAATGACGAAGGCATTTTGTTCTGCTATCTAAATACTTTATCTTTCGTTACCCCTTTTGAGCCTATTTATTTTCTTTCACACCTCTCTTTCGGAAAGATCAGAAATACAAGCATAAAAGATAAGTAAAGGAAAAAAAAAGAAAAGGAAAGAATGGAAAGAGAGAGAAGGGAAAAAGGAAGAAGAAAAAAAAGGAGAGAAAAGAGAGGAAAAAGAGAAGAAAAAGAGAAAATAAAAAAGAAAGAAAAGAATAAAACAAAAAAAGAGAAAAGAAAAAAAAGGAAGAAGAAAAAGAAGGAGAGAAAAGAGAGGAAAAAGAGAAGAAAAAGAGAAAATAAAAAAGAAAAGAAAAAGGAAACAGAAAAGAAAAGAAAAGAAAAGAAAAATAGCAACAATAAAAGTAGTCACCTGAACTATGTTTGGCTTGATGCTGAAAGGATATGTAGGCAGCCTCTCTCTGAGGTTCAGTCACACCAAAATAAAAATCCAAAAGTCCCCAAGAAAGAAACTGGGGCAGAAGCTGTGGTTATTGTGAGAAATCTAATTCCGAAAGTTGTAATTTTGAACCCATGTTGGATTGTTTTGAGCCTTTGATACCCTTTCTTTCTAACCCTATCCAAAAGCCCACATTACGGTCCAAAGAAAGACCTTCTGATCAGTCTTCAAGAAATGCCAAGTCAAGCAAGAAAAGGTAATCCATGTCAGGGACAACACTCTGGTCCAAGCAGAAAAAATGATGAAAATGAGAGAGTCTTATTGGTGGAATCCTCACAGGTACCACAAAGTGAGGAAGGCTGAGAGAAGTTAAAACTGAGAGAGTCTTATTGGTGAAAACCTTCACGGGCACGATAAGGCGACGGTGAGTTGAGAGAAAGACCAAAATGAGAGAGACTTGATGGTGAAAACCCTTTGGGTACTACAAGTCGAATAAGGATTGTGAATCAAATTGGATAAGCAGAGCATTGAAGCCCAGTTTCACGGCATAAAGTCACGACAAGAGCTGAACGTTAGATTTGCTTGACAGAATAGGCCGCAGGTGCATGTCATGGTCATTAGAGTTGGTATCCACATCCGATAGGTTTCTACTGTGTAGTTTTCTTGTTAGGAATCATCTCTTTCCATTGCCCTCTACTCTGTTCCTTTTGTCTTGTTCCTCTTCATGAGTTTGTTGGGTCAGCACAAGTGAGAAATGACTTTAAAATTGGCCACCAGCTTTCCAATTACATAAAACGGGATCTGGTGAACACATCAAAGCATCATAAGTCAGGAAAGAATAGCAGGCACACTGAGTTGGCAACAATCAACATGATTTGGGATACTTGTGAAATACAGAGGCTTGGTATATCAATTCATGAACAATGTAACAAACGAAGGGTTAGGGCGAACAGATCAAAGGTATTTTCTCTGATAATCTTGATAACGGGGTGTTAAACCAGTGATGAGCAAGACCTTCCAAGCAGAAGTCAAAGTTATCATGGCAAATAGGGGAGCTGTAGACCTCAAGGACCGGACCAGGGGTTTAAGTCAAGAAAAAACAACATACATCTTGAGTGGGTGGCAATTGAAGTGCTTTGGGATTCATTGAGACACAATGGTTGGGGAGATTCCAGTTCATGAAATGTAACAAATAGAGGATATTGGGTCTGAATGGAGAAAAGGTATTTTATGTGATGAGGACGACAGAGAAAGGGGTTAGCCCATACACAAGAAAGGTCTTCGAGTGGAAATCAGTCATAATGGGAAGTGAAGGAGCAATCCTCAAAGTTCAAGGCCACAAACCAACCACCACATTTTAAACTCACAAGATTTTTTTTCTTTGATTAAAACAGGGGCAGAAAATTTTCTTTGTTTTGTCTATTTCATCGAAGTCAGGAGCTCGCCTGGAGAACAGAGGCATACATCTCAAGTTTCAGCAGTCAGGAGCCCGCCTAGAGAACAGAGGCACACATTTCAAGTTTCAGAAGTCAGGAGCCTGCCTGGAGAACAGATGAATACATTTCAAGTTTTAGCAGTCACGAGCCTGCCTAAAGAACAAAGGTATTACGATTCAAGTTTTAGTTTTCAAATTCTTATCTGAAAACATGATGCCCAATCATCAAACTGGGACAATAGATTTTCTTTGTTTTGTTTTATTTTGTTGAAGTAAGGGACCCGCCTAGAGAACAGAGGCATACATTTCAAATTTCAGCAGTCAGGAGCCCGCCTGGAGAATAGAGGCATACCTTTCAAATTTAGCAGTCAGGAGCCCGCCTGGAGAACAGAGGCATACATTTCAAGTTTTAGCAGTCAGGAGCCCGACTGGGGAACAGAGGTATTACAATTCAAGTCTTAGTTTTCAAAGTCTTATTAATATCTGATAATATGATGCCTAGTCACCAAACTGGGGCAAGAGATTTTCTTTGTTTTTGTCGATTTTGTTAAAGTCAGGAGCCTGCCGCGAGAACAGAGGCATATATTTCAAGTTTCCGAAGTCAGGAGCCCGCCTGGAGAACAGAGGCATGCCTTTCAAGTTTTAATAGTTAGGAGCCTGCCTGGAGAATAGAGGTATTACAATTCAAGTTTTAGTTTTCAAATTCTTATTAATATCTGGTAACATGATGCCTAGCCACCACACTGGGGCAGAAACTTTTCTTTGTTTTGTCTATTTTTGTTGAAATCAGATACCCACTTTGAGAACAGGGAATACATTTCAAGTCAGCAGTCAAGAGCCTGCCTGGAGAACATAGACATACATTTCAAGTTTCAGTAGCCAGGAGCCTGCGTGGAGAACAGAGGCATACATTTCAAGTTTCAGCAATCAGGAGCCCGCCTGGAGAACAGAGGCTTATATTTTAAGTTTTAGCAGTCAGGAGCCCGCCTGGAGAATAGAGGTATACATTTCAAGTTTCAGCAGTCAGGAGCCCGCCTGGAGAACAGAGACATACATTTCAAGTTTCAGCAATCAGGAGTCCGCCTGGAGAACAGAGGCATACATTTCAAGTTTTAGCAGTCAGGAACCTGCCTGGAGAACAGAGGTATTACAAATCAAGTTTTAGTTTTCAAAATCTTATTAACATCTGATAATATGATGCCCAGTCACCAAACTAGGGCAAGAGATTTTCTTTGTTTTTGTCTATTTTGCTGAAGCCAGGAGCTCACCTAGAGAGTAGAGGCATACATTTCAAGTTTCAGAAGTCAGGAGCCCGCCTGGAGAACAGAGGCATACCTTTCAAGTTTCACAGTTAGGAGCCCGCCTGGAGAACAGAGGCATACATTTTAAGTTTTAGCAGTCAGGAGCCCGCTGGGGAACAGAGGTATTATAATTCAAGTCTTAGTTTTCAAATTCTTATTAATATCTGATAATATGAATCCTAGTCACCAAACTGGGGCAAGAGATTTTCTTTGTTTTTGTCTATTTTGTTAAATTCAGGAGCCTGCCTGAAGAACAGAGGCATATATTTCAAGTTTCAGAAGTCAGTAACCCGCCTGGAGAACAGAGGCATGCATTTCAAGTTTCAACAGTTAGGAGCCTGCCTGGAGAACAAAGGTATTACAATTCAAGTTTTAGTTTTCAAATTCTTATTAATATCTGGTAACATGATGCCCAGCCACCACACTGGGCAGAAAATTTTCTTTGTTTTGTCTATTTTTGTTAAAATCAGGTACCCACTTTGAGAACAGGGAATACATTTCAAGTCAGCAGTCAGGAACCTGCCTAGAGAACATAGGCATACATTTCAAGTTTCAGCAGCCAGGAGTCCGCGTGGAGAACAGAGGCATACATTTCAAGTTTCAGCAATCAGGAGCCCGCTTGGAGAACAGAGGCTTACATTTTAAGTTTTAGCAGTCAGGAGCCCGCCTGGAGAATAGAGGCATACATTTCAAGTTTCAGCAGTCAGGAGCCCGCCTGGAGAACAGAGACATACATTTCAAGTTTCAGCAGTCAGGAACCTGCCTGGAGAACAGAGGTATTACAATTCAAGTTTTAGTTTTCAAATTCTTATTAATATCTGATAATATGATGCCCAGTCACCAAACTGGGGCAAGAGATTTTCTTTGTTTTTGTCTATTTTGTCGAAGTCAGGAGCCCGCCTAGAGAGCAGAGGCATACATTTCAAGTTTCGGAAGTCAGGAGCCCGCTTGGAGAACAGAGGCATACATTTCAAGTTTCAGTAGTCAGGAGCCTTCCTGGAGAACAGAGGTATTACAATTCAGGTTTTAGTTTTCAAATTCTTATTAATATCTGGTAACATAATGCCCAGCCACAAAATTGGGGCAGAAAATTTTCTTTATTTTGTCAATTTTTGTTGAATTTAGGTTCCCACTTGAACAAGGAAATACATTTCAAGTTAGCAATCAGGCGCCCACCTTGAAAACAAAGGGAAAGCAATTCAAGTTTCAAAAGAATATTGGCAATCATATGCCTACCTAGAGATAAGGGAATTCACTTCAGAATGCAATGCAAGTCAGCAACAAAAGAAGCTCGCGGCAAGAATGCGAGTCAACAGTCCGAGATGATCAACAGAAGTTAGTCACAATAAAGAAGAAAAAAAGAAAAAGAGAAAGTCAAGAAGTTAATCCAAATATAGAAGTTGATGAAAGATGTGAGCTTCTCAAGACATGGTTGAGGTCACAAGCACTACATGTCCGGTATTGGTCCGAAAGTCTGAAGAAGAACGAGCAAGCACCTACAATTAGCAAGCGTCAAGGTTCAAATCCAAAGTCTGCATGAAAAATCATTCAAGACTCAAGATCAAGCTTCAGAAGACTTATATATAGGAATCTTGTAACTCATAGTTAATTAGCTAGTCTTTTTCATTTCTGGTGACTTTGATGTAATAATGGGAACCGCGGACCAAGACCTCGACGGAATGACACCTCGATCGGCTCTTCACCTCGGTATACTCCATCATCTCACTCACTTCTGAACTACATTGATCTAATTCTTTTATAGCCAAGGATATGTAGGCAACCTCGAAAGTAGGTGCGGTCAAATCTTTCAAAAATGCTTCTGACGAAGTATTCAAACGGGCAAAAATCGCTCGTATCCACTCACTTTATCTTTGCACGAAAAGCCTTCGGGTTTTTGAGCAAAGAGGGGCAGCTGTGAGCACGTGATTTTTGCCCTACATGAAAATAACTCCTAAAAAATAGACCAAAAATAATTTTAATTGATTTTTAAGTATTTTTCTTTATTTAGTTGCATTTCATGCATTTTTAATATTTTTAAAATCATAGAAAAAACCATAAAAAGTTTCACATTTTAATTTCATGCCACCTTGGGTTCAATTTATATTTAGGAATTAATTACATTGAGTTAATTGTGTTATTAATAAAAAAATCATAAAAAATGGTCATTTTTACATAGTTAGATAATTAGCTTAATTTTACAATTTGAATTGATTTAGGAATTTAATTTAGGTTTTAATTAATTAAATAAAGAAAAGAAAACAAAAAGAGAAAAGGAATTGAAAACGCTTGGTCTTAAAGTTGAATTGGGCCACATATTTTAGAAGCCCAAGTTTTCCCCAACCCAACCCAAACCGGGTACCCGACCCTACCCAATGGCCAACCCTAGACCTAAAGCCTAAAACATAGACTCTATAATACATAAAATTACGCCTGAAATGAGATAGAAAAAAGAAGCGTGGAAAACGAAAAGTTGCGCAGTAGAGCCGCAATAGTGCAAAACAAAGACCCCCACCCTTTCGATCTTCCTCTCTATTTTTCAACCACAACAGACCTTAGGAAATTGATACATAAGAGGACATTAGGAAAGAGATACACTGATAGAGAGCACCAGCCGCTGCTCCATGACCGCATACCAAATGACCGTCATCTCCTAACTCGATCTCAACCAAGTCAAACGCCGACCTCTAGCCGTTTAAGCTCCATTTCTGGCCACCGTTTCTGTCGCCGGATTTTACCACTGGTGAATAGACAGCCCTGCAAATTCAAAATAGGGGATTTGAAAAATAGTGAGAATAGAGGGATTGAACGGACTTGTTTCACTCTCATTTCAAATTCGAATCTCTTCGATTTTCATGTCGAATTCTGATTTGCTTCTGATTTTCAATTCGGGTTCCTATCTGAGGTGAGTGAGGAGGTTGTTGACAGTCTCGTCGAGGTTTCTGTTCGAGATTTGGTGGCGAATTGGCCTTTGCTCTAGTTTTTCTTTTCGATATTTAGTTGTGTATCAAGTATGAATCTCGATTCGAAATGCTGAAATTGTTTGTCGACAACTTCAATTTGTGCTGATTGTTTACTGCCTCTGTTTTGTTGAAGTAAGCTGATTCATGTTTAGCCATACGTGAGCGAGGTTTTCCTTACAGAGTTTACTGTTGTTGTTCTTTCTACGAATTGCTTTTGTTCAGATTGTGCCTCTATATTTGTTTGGTTCTGTTGTTATTGAGACGGTGTTTATAGTAGATTATTTATGGAATTGAGATGGAATTCAACCAACATGGATTCTTTAAGTTTGATTTTTGCTTAATATGTGGTGTTTTGGAGCTTAATTCGTGTGGATTTCTCACTGTTAAGGTAGTGTAATTGAAGTTGAACTTTGAGTCCATGTTGATCCCTGTTCAATCTATGCCAAATTGTGTGCAAATTTGAGTACTTGAGTCGGATCGAACGAGCGAATGGTGTGCCTGATAACATGTGATTGCTATTTACTCATTTGTCGAAAAAAAAAGATCAAAACCTATAATCGTTGTTTTCGTTTGCTTAATTTGCTTTCATGTTATGGCTATGACTTGGTAATATTAAGGCATATCTTAATGTGTCGACATTCAGTATGGATCTGAAGTTTGATTGGTATGGTTCTGAGCACTTGATTCGTTAGGGTTGAGTTAAGGTATAGCTATGGCCCTCATAATTAAGCCTATAAGTTAGAATAATTTGAGGTGTGCCGTGCTAAAAAAATGACAATTGCATGGCCCTCATTCTAATTAATTGTATTTTACCTTTAGAATTCGAGGTGTGCCGTTTAGCAAAATTTCATGGCCTCCCGCAAAGTTAACAATGAGCTAGTTGCTTTAGGCGCGTCATTTAATAATTTTACCTTCTTAAACTCGGGTGTGCATTTCATGTGACCAAATATAAATTCTAAAATATTGAATAAAATGTGTTTCGAATTGCGGGTGCATTTCATGTGATGCAATCCAAAGACATATTTTAGACGACGTTTTATCATCCCTAAAGTTAATTAAAAGAGATAAATAATTTAAAATTTTACCATAGGCTAAGAATATACTAAAATCAGATAATAAGCCAATAATAACAGTTGAGCGACCGTGCTAGAACCATGGAACTCGGGAATGCCTAACACCTTCTCCCGGGTTAACAGAATTCCTTACTCGGATTTCTGGTTTGTGGACCGTAATACAGAGTCAAACCTTTTCCTCGATTCGGGATTCAAACCGGTGACTTGGGACACTATAAATCTCCCAAGTAGTGACTACAATTTTTAATAAAATGAATCCCGTTTCCGTTTCCCTTTAATTGGAAAAACTCCCTTTATTATATCCTTCACGGGGGTGTAGTAGATAAAAAGGAGGTGTGACAAGGCCCGCGTGGCAGAGGAGAAACTGAAGCATTTAATTGTTCCTGATGAGTGCGAGGCGTATAGAAGCTAGGAATAGTCTCCGAGCCTCCTTTCTCTTTTGTTTTTTGTTGTTTCATATGTTCTTCCTTCTGGGAAATGATTACTGCAAAGATGTACGACTGTTTTGTTAATCGTATGAAAGGGGACCCTTGTTATGGTAGTTCTTCTTGCTTTAGAGCATCGAGTATCGAGCCTTCACGGCCATTTCGTATTTTGTAGCCAAGGTCGTTTTCATAGCTTCTGCGGACTGACATCGGGGATTCCCCGAGCCCTTCCTGTTTTCACGAATCGCGTGGGAGCATGGAATAATTTCACCATTGCGTTCCCAAAGGAGAGGGTGACGTTAAAGCGGCCAGAATTAATTGGCCTGTTTGAGCAGTTGGTCGGTCGTTACCTGGCCCTTATATATTCGTCTATCCCTCCCTCAAGCGATGATTCTGCAGTCTCTTTTTTGATAATTTTGTCTCTTCTGTAGAGCCAGTTTCTCTTTGCGAGTCTCTTCACTTTTATGCTTCAGTAATTTCTGCCTGGATACCCCTCTTCTTTCCATTATTCTATTGTGGCCATGGCCGTTGCTTCGACATCTAATGTTTGGATGAAGGGGAATCCTTCCTGTATTTCGCCTTTGGCCGGTGATAGTGGCCGTACTCCGACGTCGGGGGAGCGGTGCTCGAAGCATACTGTCTCGAGGAGCATTGTTACTCCGGGAAAACCTCCCAGTATTTTGGGCCACCGGGGGCAGGTGTCGAGAATTGCCTCTTCGGTGGTAGAGGAGGACCTCAGGGTAATCAAGAGAAAATTTGGATGGGGGGAAGGAGTGGTCCTGCAAGCCCCTTCCCCCGAGGAGAACGTGATGACGTACGTTGAAGGCTTCTTGAGCGTGTATACCGTCGTTCTTGCGCAAGGTTCCTTGGATCGGGTTGTGCTTGATTTTTGTAAAAGGTATGAATTGACGCTAGCGCAAGTTCATCCCTTCTTCTGGAGCATAGTATGGTCGATGAGATACTTTGTCGATAGGGCTAGGATAGAGTTTACTCTTAGACATCTCATAAGGTTGTACAGACCATTACGCTTCTAAGGCCTGGTTGCTCTGCAGCATGGATGAGCCAGTTTATTCGAGTTCGGACGACCGACGTTATCCCCGAAGAATTCTTACTGTTCCCTGAGAAATGGAGATCCACACGTAAGCACTCTGTTTTAGCTATCTTTTTCTTTATATGAGGTTGGATAAGTAATGATTTCTTCCCGTCTTTTGCTTATAGAAACTCGTTGGTTGTCCAATGAGGTTTCGGACTTAGCCGAATGGTCTCTCAAGATGGAGGCATGCTAGACTCATGACAGGCGCCGGTGGCGAGATCTTTCAAAAGGGAGGTGGGAGGTAAATTATCATGGTATGTGCCTGGCGTTCTCTTCCCACCTCTCTCTTCTCCTTTTCAGGGGTGGCCTCCTTTTTGCTGACCTGCTCGGTTCTCCTTTTGTAGGCGTCAGAAGTTCATTCAAGGCGAGACCACCGGTTCAAGAGTAGAGGAGTGCTGACAATAGGAAAGGTGTTCCGTGGTGTGAGAAGGCTTACGGGAGGTGCCTTCTCCCCAGCGGTTGAGAGGAAATGATTCGGTCGGCCGGCTTCCAGGACTGAATCTTTATTAGACATAGTTTCGGCCCTTGGTGAGGCTCATCGTTTTGGACTTGCGGTGAGTTTTCAACTGTGATAAGGATGTTCCAACCCTGTACTTTTTTCTTTTTTCTTCATATGCCTGGCTTCTCCTTTTCAGGCTTTTGACAGGCTCAAAGTCGAGCTGCTCCATTGCGAGACCCAGCTGCAGGAAGCTCAAGAAAGGGGAAAATCCTTCAAGCTTTTCTCGCGGTAAAGGAAAATGAGATCATTTCTTTAAGGTGCGGGGCGGATCGAAACCGTGCTCGGGAGGCCCTCTTGGAGAAACAGGTATTCCGCATTCCGTGGTGGCTCATATTCACTTCACTCTTTCTATCTTGCTAGCCTTTGAGATGCTACTGTTATAGTTGAAGGGCAAGGCGGACAAGCTGGAACAGCTCTGGGGCGAGATTGGCGCTTGCAACCACGAATTCATCGAGCTACGAGCGCGCGTTAGTGCCCATTCTGAGGCCAAATAGAGAGCCTAGGCTGTGATATATGTTCTTGAGGCACAAATTTAGGCTGCTCGTGCGAAGGACTCTGCTCGGGCGAAGATGATTGCAAGACTCTCATCCCAGCCATCGAGGGAAAAAATTGAGGTGGCGAACGTCTGGGCCGAGGTCATAATAAATAACACCCAGGCGGGGCAAAAGATAACGGCCTGTTCAAATAGTGTCGCCATTGCCAGGGCTGAGCTGAAGAAGGCCCTAGATCGTGCAGGCAATAGTAGGGAATATGAGAGATGCAAATCCCGGAGGGAGACCCTTGAATAGATTCATGGCGGGGGCTTTGATCTCTCGGAGGAGATCGGACGTGCCAAAAGAGCAGAGTTTGATGCCAAGTTTCTGATATCTGATGATGAGGAGGAGGCCGATGGGCCGTAGCTGCTGTAAAAAAGGAGCAAAGGGGGAATAAATATCCCCTGCCTTTATTGTTGTGTATATATGTATATAGCTCTCACTATACGATGCAGGCCTGTGAGCACGTGATTTTTACCCTAAGTAAATTATTCCAAAAAATATCAAGTAAAATGATTTTACAATTTTAAGAAGTGTGTTGCATCCTTTTATTAATTGGTCACATAATAACTCATATTAAAAATATAAAAAATGTATATGCATTAAGATTCCCAATTTTACATTTTTTTTAGTATTAACGTATTTTCAAAAAAAAAGATAGAAGAAAAATCGTAAAAAATTAAGAATTACTACAAAATGGTTAGTAAAATAAATTTTAGAGTTTAATTAGAATAATTTTTTAATTTTGATTTCAATTTTATAAATCAAAAAATACAAATATTATATACATATATATATACATAATATTTGGGCCAAAAATATACCCAACCCAAAATAAATACCCAACCCAAAATACACCCAACCCAACCCATTTGTTTTTACCTTGAAAATATCGGATATATACTCAAAAAGAGACACGGAATTTCCGTGTCTCTATACATTCTCTATCTTCCTCGCTATCTCTCACCATATGAAGGAGGCTGGCGATATATACAAAGGGAGACGGAAGGCATCGAG